>JAGFNK010000066.1:0-160624 GCA_025769875.1 Russula earlei | reverse complement strand
TGAGGACGATAATAGCAGTGGCAACAAAAATGGCAAGGATGATAGCGACAAAGGGTGCAGGGTGAATAATGAGTGACAAGGGTGAGACGAGGTGATGGGATAGATCTTCTGAACAAAGCTTTGTGTAATCTGGACAGCATGGGTTTGTGGCGGCTCGAGGAGTAAAAGAGGACCTGTGCTGACGAGTACAGCCTGTTCGAGAACAAAAATAATCCAGCATGGGCTTTGTGGTGTGTAGAGCAGCGACAGGGCGTTAAGGAGGACCTCAACTGATGAGAAATAGCCTTTGCAGATGGGACTACCACAGGAGTGCCCTGCGAGATACGACCGTTTACAGTGTTTTCACCTCAACAGTCCATTGGGAAATGAAGTCAAGCAAGTCCAGATAGATGGGACCTCCGATCTGGCACTGGCCTTGCACTGTGCTGTGCCAAAAGGCTTCCGTCATAAGCTACAGGGACACTGAGTGGTGATGCATTCACTGCATCTGACTTTTGCATGATCTGGCAGAGGTGATGCATCTTGGTTGGCCTCATATCAAGGAGGACAGACGGCCCCAGTTTGTGGCACGTCTCCCATGTGGAATGCGGGGACCTCAGTAGTGAATATCATGACATGAAGAGGATTTGTGGCAGGTATGGGACATATACATCAGCCAAAGGGAAATTAGGAACGTCTTACATGGGTGAAGGTTACTGACCAAAACCAGTGCTGGCGAGAAGGAGAGAGTATACATCGGACCTCATGTCAGAACTACTCGGTGTGACAAAAGAGGACTCAGAGTTTGAGCTTGTGCAGCAGGAGTGAATTATTATGAGTAATGAGGATACAGGAGAGACAATTAAAGTTTCATCATTTCATCCATCTTTGTCACCATCCAATCTTTGTCACCATCCATCTTTGTCACTTGTCACGTCAAAACGAATGTCCCCATTATTCTGCTTTCCTTTGAATCATCCTCCGATGTCTGGGGGAGGTCCACAAACCCTTACTCGGCTCGACACTCTCCCGGTGGGTCTACGGGTGGCGAAGCTGCGCTCCTTGCATTCGGTGGTTCCAGACTGGGCATTGGGACTGATGTGGCAGGCTCTGTTCGCATCCCTGCCCATTACTGCGGCATCTACACTATCAAGGCATCTACACATTGCTTTCTGAAGGGTGGAAACTCAACTTCCTTGGTATCCACTTTGTCACAATCCCTATTAACCCTCATCTGTCTAACAGTCCATCCAGCCAGATCCTTCTCAAAAAGATGTAACGAACTCTGGTCATTTCAACGACGACTGATCAACTCTCAAGCTTGTGCACTCACATGAGGGTCAAGTATTAATAACCATCATGTAATGGAACAAAATGTAATAAGCCACGCAGTGATCAAGAAGTTTCAGGGACCAGATGGTATACATATCATATTTCGTTCAAATTCTATGCTGATCAGATTCTCCAAATGGTTAATTCACCCAGTGTCACTTGAGTATTACAATTAGCCACACGCAATCCCTCAGGTGACTGTATGGTATATCATATTATTTTGGAATCTTCACGATTCATATCCTGATTCTTCAAATGGTTAATGTCAGATTTCCTGACATGGTCAATGGATGATCTTCATGTGTTTGGGGCATGTTCTGATCCGGGTTGACGCACGCCTTATTGTACTTCAGTCTTCAGTATAACTTGCTTGCAATCAGCCATGCGGCAATCCCTGGACCAATTAAAGGTGACTGGATGGTATCATACTTTGTTTGGGATCTTCACAATTCATATCTTGATTCTTCAAATGGTTAATGCCAGCTCTCCTGACATGGTCAACAGACAATCCTCATGGCATTTGGGGCATGCATCGACATTCCTGATCCGGGTTGACGCACGCCTTATTACATCCCAATATATTGGGTCCTCATTTAATTCAATGGTGCGTCATTATGACAAGCTTGTTGTATTTAAGTCCTCATCCAGGGAATGGACGTTGTCATAGCCCTCTTGCTGCACACCCATGTCTGCCTCTGACAACAACTCCTATGCGTCCGATGGACAGTTGTCTGACGGTGTTGGCTTCAATGATGCTCCATTGTCTATGCCCATCACTTCAACATCGTCTACTGACCTTTCCAAAACGGATCTCATCCACATGCGTCTGCCTTTTTCTCTATGTCGTTTGTCTGCTGATTTCACCTCTGGAATATTGTGTGCGTTTGTCAGAGCCTGCAGTCTGTTCAGATCCGACACCAAGCTCTGTCACAGGATGTAAAGGAACTGCAGGTAGAAAACATTTACCTGAAATCCCCTAATCCGTCTGGCAAATCAAGCAAAGAAAAGAGTTCATTGACCAAGGAGGATGAGGCTATTGCATATGCAGGGGCGAGGTTCGCTGTCACGCACGAGCTCTGGGTTAACAGATCGACACTCGAATTGGAGTGCCCCACCGATGTTGACACTCTGTGCCCTCACCACTATAACGACCTCGAATAAATGTGAGATGGTCATTATCGCTGAGGTGTACGAGTCCCTTCCAGAAAATCTTCATGCTGCTCTTTTGGCAACCGACTGACAGGCATCCTTTGTGAAGCATGTAAGTCCCTGCTTCTGTTTGATATTACTCTGGCTAAGTGTTTCCTATAGTTTAAGCATCGTCTTGACTCAGAGCGTGCGACTTCAGTGAGCACGGCACGCCATATTGCAGGTGAACTCTTCAACATCAACAGCTCGCACTTTCATTCCCGTTCTCCCTGCTCCGGAGTCACAGAAGTAGAGGTTTTACTCCACGATCCAACACAGCCTGGACAAGAGGTATCCCCTATTGGCACCATGTACTTTTTCCGAACAGAGACTGTTCAAGTCCAGACATTTCAAATCTAAGCTGCTTGCGAATGTTAGTCTCAGAATATACTTTGCATATGGTAGCTAATGATTCCTCAGTATCTCAAAGCGGTCCTTTTTGGGAAGTCTACGCTCAGTGGTGAGGCTCTTGGAAAATGTCCATTGAAAGCCATCCTCTGGGGTGTTTCAAAGACAACACCAGGAATGATCGCCATGGCTGGCCACAGTGGTATGTTCCTAATTACCAATTGACCATTGTATGCTCTCTCTGATATTTCAAACTATTTTACAGTTGACGTTCATATGTGGACCAGATCAGATGTTTTCTGACAAAGTGATAGGCCCCAGCGGTATTAACTGGAAGCAGCACTTTATCCAATACAAGTACACCATCTTGCGATTACCACTCGCTTATCGCTCAACTCTCCTTTTGTGGTATGACAATATAATATTCCCAACCTCCACCATGTCAGTCAGGGCAAGCAAATGCAGAGTCATCTGACCCTGTGTTTGATGATATTGATCGGCTTATCTCACAGGCTTGATAATACAGAAGTCAGGGTCCCTGGACAATCACTCATCTCATCACCTCCTGCACTGTCCAATGGCCAAACTCCAGGTGTTGGTACCACCATGGCCCCTATGCCAGACCCCGATCCCAATACACCAGTGACTGAAGTAACCAATAACAGAGCACCAAGATCCAAGGGTAAGAAAAGGGTGGTGAGAGTGAGAGCAACGCAGTGTCCTGGCCAACTGAGGTCAGTCCTGTCTCTTGTTTTCTCTTCTCTTCTCCTCTTCTCACCATCACTATGTTTTCCTTTATGAAGTTCACTGTCCTTGTGCACGTCTTAAGGAGTGCCCATTTTCTATAATAGGCAATATTACTGCAACCTATATCATATATAAGAGTCCAAATCCAAACCTTTTTTTTTTCTGCCTCCCTTCACTCAGCCTCCGTCTTTCAGCCTCATAAAAAAGTGGTGGGACATTAGAGTCTGTCGCATTCCCTTGCCATCAACCCACATGCGCACGCCACCTTCCTCATGCCTGACATTCAAGACCTCGACCGCATCACCCAGCCCTCGCCACCGACCACGCATGCACTGCCATGCCCCGGCCCACGCGACGCGCTTGCATCTCAAGCCTTTCTCGACCATCTTGACCAGTCTCAATTCTATTCTCTTTCATGCTCCTCTGCCAGCATCGCAGCACCGTCGCAGCACCTCACCACTAGCACCCTCTCAGAAGACCAAGAAGGCCTCGGCCACGAACTTAGCAACAACACACCGCAACAGGAGCAGAAGCCACTGCCATGCCACCATCATAGGAGAAGCCGCCGCTGATGCCAACAGCACACCGCACGCCGCCTCCCACAGAGCCTTCCCATCCACTCACGCGCTCTTGCCCACGTATGCTGCCGACACCTGCAGTGGAGATGACCCCATCCCATCTGCTGCCTCCTCAGCTTCACCTGTTCCTGTCGCTGTCCCACCACGCCTCCAGTCTCGCCCGCTGCTGCCCTTGTTCGCACCCTTCATCACCGCCACCTCATCTGCCCCCGCCACCATAGCCTTAGCCACATCATCGCCTATCGCCACTGTCCCCATCTCTGCTCAGCCAGCTCCCACGCCCTCAGCCTCATCCATCACCCTGTCCGCCGCCACAGTGGCCTCAGTCATGCCAGCCACCGACTTTGCATCAGCCTCTGTCTTAGCCTCACTCGCACTCAGTCAGTTCAGCCCAGTCCGCCATAGCACCAGCATTGCCAGCCACCGCCGTGTCCACCATGCCCTCAGCCTTAGCCTTCTCAGTCTCAGCCGCCAGCCATCCGCCCCCTAGTTTTGCCAGCCGTCTCCATCGCCCCAGCTTTAGATCAGTCAGCCGCCACCGCTGCTGCCTCTTAGCCTTGCCAGCCACCTTAGCCTCATCTGCCCCCTGCTGCCATAGCCTTAGCCACGACATCGCCTATCGCCACCATCCCCGGACTCGCTACACTGAAACCTCCAAACAAGGGGTATGGTTGGACCCTGGTTTGAACAACTGGACAGTGTCGAGTTGGGAGGGGGGACTGCAGTCTCCAAATCCCACTTTCAAAGGCATCGAATGTATCGTGGCAACTGAAGGTGTATGTCATGTCTTATACCCAGCACTCTTGTCAACAGGCTGACTCTGAAGTCTAGTGTGGAGCATCTCCCCAAGGATGTCTTGAACACCTTTGCCCATATCTTACTGGGGAACCATCCTCCTTGACTTCTTTTGATGACCACCCCACCATTTGATTTCAATGAGCATTTCCGCATGCTCAAGCCTGGGGCTTCCCCAATCCCACTGGCCTGCAAGTGCTTACTCCACACGCAGTGTTTTATCAGGTTTGTTTCTTTTTTGTCCCCTTCTCCTGCGCTTCCAACTAGCTGATGAGGCCTCCCTCCCTAGTCCCAGTAACTTGACGATTGTGAGAATGAATGGGTTGTGACTTCGTGCATGTGTTTCTGTTTTTCGTGTTTTCACACGAGCCTCTAATTAAACCTCATTCTCCTCTAGTCCCCTCTTTCACCTTGTGCCCCTCTCGTTCGCCTCTCCTACCCTCCAGTTGCATTTCTCCACCCTGAGTGACCTCTGTGCCTGGCATTGCGGACAGCGTGGTGGGGGTGTATTTTCCCTATTATTTTCGAGCAGGCCATGCGCGCTCGCTTTGGATGCGAGGCAAAAGTTAGAATAGAAAAAATTATCCAACTAGAAAACATTGTCGAAATAAAAAATTATCCAAATAAAAGAAATTGTCTGCCCTCCATTATAATAACTTGTGGATTATGTGATGCTGATAACACTGTTATAACTAGTGTAATAATTGCGGTTATAAGTCTATAATAATTACGATTATGCAATGCTCATAACTGGGTAATATTTGAGGTGGATCTAATTATGTAACACACATAACTTGGTTATAACCGGTATGATAAGACCGTTATAAGGGTGAATATAATTGTGATTATGAGAACACAAGCCTTCATTATCATCATGACAACGAAGCTGGAGAATTATATCAAATTACATCATTATAATCGGCTATAATGTATGGCAACAGGGACTGGCCAGCTTGTTATGCTGGCCTGTCCCTGTTTCTGACGCGAAGACAGCACACATTTGTAAGCATCTGAGTGAGAAAAGTGATCAAGGACCCCAGAGACACTATTTTTTTTCACTGTTGTACCAATTCTTGAAGCGGAAATCACATCATGGTTATATCAACACTCAGGTGTGAAACCCATCTCAAAGAGAACCCAGCACAATGCATGAACAGAAACAACAAATGTACTGAGACCAACATGACCATTTTATTAAAAATTTAAAATAAATGTACTCTTGCAGAGGACTGGAACAAGGACGCGAGGCAAGTGACAAGGCAGCGATCAGGGATCACGTGTGAGGAAGAGCCATGAGATGTTTGGGCTGCAAGCTCTCGCATACGGCTGTGGAAGTAGGTGGCGATCAAGGAGTGGCAAGGTGGCAAGTGTCAAGACTCACTGTTGAACTATCCAGTTCAAGAGCGAGGGATAAGCTCGAAGACGAGTCGATAGACATCCAAGATGGCGTGGGCAAGGAGTAAAGTCCAGAGTAGTAACAGATACCAAAGAGGCATGGTTACTGTGAGAGTAGGGCAATCACGCAGAGAGGAGGCCAGGGTAGTCACAAGGGGATGGTCCTTAAAGGAGTATCCCAGGAATGGAGAGTGCCGTAAACAAATGGACAGTCTGAGGACTGTCCGCTACTTTATTGAGCGCTTATATACTACAAGAGAACTGCTAAAAGGAGAACAAGTCATAACCTTGTTATCAAGCACAATAAAGTGCTGAGTAAGAAGTTGGAGTGCGCTGACTGAGCATGCTCAGTCATGCTCAGTAAGCTGCTGAGTAAGAGCTTTCATTGTCCACGTGTTTGCTGTTCTAGTGCATGTGTGAGCACCTGATTCATTTCCTGTTAGTTAGTTTAGGGCCGGTCATTTGAGGACTTGGGGTTTGGTTGGGGAATAGTGTTATCTTATAAGGCCCTTATATAGCTCTATTAGGGTCCTTAGAGTCGACCCTAATACTTCTATTAAGGTCCTTAGTATTGCCTTATAGTCCATTCTTCAGTTATTAGAGTCGGTCTAATAACACTTTGTAGAGTCTTTGATGCCAGGTTAGTACCCATTGTAGAGCACCTAGAGTCGTCCTAAAGGGTCCCTAGAAGGGCCCTAATACTGTCCTTTATTGTTAGAAGGGTTGCCATTAAGTGGGGCTTGCTGTATGTCGATTGTGCCGAGAATCGCTCACGCAACAATGCACGCGCAATATTGTGGACACCTCTACTCACCCCTTTTGCTCGTGTGAACAGGGTGACACCATGGAGGCTGGGTTTCCTTCTATAAGGAAGGGTCCTTCAAGGGCCCTCTCCGGAGAATGGTTCATGACAGCAAGGTAGGACGAACAATGAACGAGAAAGAGGAAACATACTATGAAAGAAAGTGGACAACGCAACACAATGACACCTGCACGCGTGTGATTCCATGGCCAGCTGGATGACACACCTTACAGTACATCAAGGTCTGGGCAACAGAGATGCTTTGCGTTGTCACTCAGCGGCCAATTGCGAAGCACAGCTTCACTGAGTTGCTTTTCCCACCCGCTCCCCTTGAAAGATGGGCACAATCTCCTTTGGTGACTTTTGTCGCGAGCCTGAATCTCTGTCGGGCGTGCGAGCGCTACTTGTGCCAAATTCCTTGATTGTGCAGCTTGTGCTCAATGCCACGAAACTTCAGCCATGTTGTCCAGGTTTCTTCGAAGCCCGCAGTGCGACCATCGAATCTGACCGCATCCTGACAGGCGGCAAGAATTTCTGTGAGTTGTGGTTAGGCTTTGCGGAGAAGGGCCTGGGAATGGATGCCAAAGTCGTGAACTGTACCCTGTGAGGAGGTATCCAACATGAACGTGAGTTGCCTGCCAGCCTGGACCATCCATTACATGACGCCCGAGTTGAGTTTTACGTTTTCTTTTTTCGCAGGGTTTCAATGTCCCAGACATATGCCAGCTGAAGAAGGTCGAGCCATACCCAGAACCTGAGCCAGGCAAGCCTGACGAGGATGAACCAGAGGATGACATGCTTCGGGCTTTTGCCTACATAATTTAGAAAGCAATCTTTACAGACCTCACCCTCTTTTCAGGCCCACTCGTTGGAGTACAGATGGAGGAAGAGTGGGAGTTTTCATCCTCCATAGTTATGTTCCTGTTTCTTGGGAATCATAATTGCTGTAATCAAGTGAACGAAGCAAAGGCAGATAATGCTTGATGCCGACAATACCAAGCCATGCCTGCACACAATATGGAGGGATCGACTGTACAGACGCACAAATAGATGTAGTATGTACTGGTATACCTGTCCTTGGATTTTGTATTCCAATAAGGGAAACATGGCTCTCAGGCTCTCAGGCTCTCTCTCTCAGTTTGGTTTGGAGCGGCTAGCCACTTTTAGTGGACGTGCAGCCACTTAGTGCGTGGCCACTATACCGTACCTGCCGGAATGCGAGCCACACGACCGAGAGCACGACCAAGCCCCCTTGGATCCCACAGTGGCCATGAGTCCCACCTCTACCTACCACCACGGCCCTCTACAACAGCATCTCCAAACGTGCCAACTCACCAGTCCAATACACAACACATGCCACCACTCTGTCTCCCAACACCCAATGTAAATACCCCACACTCATCTCGACACGTGTGCAAGTGTATGGCGACCACAAACTCTACAAGCCCCACAAAATCACCACCAACCCATGTCTGACTGACCGATGACAGCCAGCCACTCGCATGGCACACGACTACACGACACACAAATGCACGTGATCGCATGACACCACAAGCACGCTCACACTCGCAGGCGCAGTTGCAAGAGCTCATCAATGTCATGCTGCTCCTCATCGGAAACTCGTCCGTGGGGAAGAGCAGCCTAAAGCTCCATTTCTCCGATAAGCAGTGGCTGCCTGAGGATGAGGCCAGCGCGACGATTGGCGTCGACTTTCGGGTGAGGTGGCACACGCCTTTTCCCGCCTTCTCTCCCCACCCCTCCCCCCCCCCTTCTGTCAGTCCCATTCTCTTTTGCTTACTCGACGATGACGTCATTTTTGCTGTTGTTGCTGTTTCGCTCCCACGGGTTGATGTGGCACTCTGCTTGCGATTAGGCGCATAAAATGGAGGTCCATGGGTGAAGGGTCAAGAGGAGTATATGGGTGCATGCACGCCTGTGTGTAAGGAAGGAGAGAGACGCTGAATGTTGCAGGACGTGCTGCAGGATACTGCAGGCCAAGAACGCTTCTGCACTATCATGTCGTTGTACTACCGCACCACGCAAGGCATCATCCTCGGTACGGATCCTCCTCTGTGTTCTCGTCTCATCTCCTCTTGTGTGCGCACTCACATCATATTATATACATCAGTGTACAACGTGTCAAGTCACAAGGTGTTTGAGGCGCTCCCACTCTGGCCAGAGGAGATCGAGAACTACGTCCCGCTGGAAGTCGTCAAGGTTGTCGTCAGTAACAAGCTGGACTAGGTAAATACAATTGAACAACAAAACATCACCATCCAATCCCAACGTCACTACCCCAAACATCCTTCTCTGCCAACAAGAATACTCCAGACAGGTGCCCACAGCGGGAGGCATGGGGTTCGCAGCGCGCTCAGGATGCCTCTTTGTCGAGGCATCCGCCAAGACAGCCATGGGCATGATGGAGGCGTTCAGCGAGGTCGTCGTGTGCATCATTGACACACTGACCATGGAATCATGTGCATGCAGGTGTCATTGTGTCGCGGCGTTGTCCACTTTCTTTCATAGTATGCTTCCTCTTTCTCGTTCATTGTTTGTCCTACCTTTCCACCTTGCCACTCCTTGATCACCACCTGCTTCCACGGCCGTATGCGAGAGCTCGAAGCCCAGACATCTCGTGGCTTTTCCTCGCATGCGATCCCTGATCGCTGCCTTGTCACTCGCCTTGTGTCCTCATTCCAGTCCTCTGCAAAAGTACATTTATTTTAAATTTTTAATAAATGGTCATGTTGGTCTCAGTACATTTGTTGTTTCTGTTCATGCATTGTGCTGGGTTCTCTTTGACATGGGTTTCACACCTGAGTGTTGATATAACCATGATGTGATTTCCACTTCAAGAATTGGTACAACAGTGAAAAAAAATAGTGTCTCTGGGGTCCTTGATCACTTTTCTTACTCAGACGCTTACAAATGTGTGCTGTCTTCGCAATCAGAAACAGGGACAGGCCAGCATAACAAGCTGGCCGGTCCCTGTTGCCATAATAATGCCCCTTCCCAATTTTCTGACATGTGATTCACTCCTCATAATGTAGGTCTTGACCTCAACCAAAAAATCAGGGAAAATATATAGGAATGTTCCAAATACTTATAACCTCTCAGATTGTCAATTTGAAGAAGATCAGAGATGTTTTGGGGCTTAGAAAGTGTTCTCAGTGTGGTGGTGAAACACTAGTACCCATGGTAAAACACTCAGTAAGCAATAGTACACACACTATGGTAGCTATATAGCACGACATAGCCTTTTCGTTTTTTTCTGATGTCGGATAGGCACAGATCCTTCACAGCAGTGAACGGGTCCAGGAGTTCCGGTCGCTGGGTGGTTTCGATGTCATCTTTCCAGTGTGATCGTGGATTTGGAAGAACAGGATCCACGGTGTCGAGCTGTACGAGAGGATGCCAACGGAATGGTAATACCTTTTGTCTCCAGAGTAATACATACATTCAAACCAGCGATGCTTCACACAACCAATACCCGAATCTATGGCTGATCCAGGTGCTCCGACAACGAATAGATCACAACCCAGATATGCCCTCCACCGCCGCAAGCAACGCCTGCTCGAGATCCCAAACAAGATCTGCGCCTTCCTCAACTCCAACAGACAGCCGGATCAAATCATCACCGATTCCAAGGATGACACGCTCTGCGGCGGGAATGCCATCGTGCGTCATGAGAGCAGGCAATTCTGCTAGACTCTCCACGCCACCAAGTGACACTGCCAACACGAACAAACGGGTTGCAGTGAGAAAGCGACGCGACTCCTCGCGCCCGCCACGGATACGGAATGAGACCATGCCTCCATACGGGAAGGACCCATCTAAGTTATGTTCCGATTCTTCCTGGACGAACCGGACCGCATGTGGCGACAGGGACCGACGCGCAAGCTCGTGTCGTGGGTGGGAGGCGAGGCCAGGATAGATGACCTCCTTGACATACGGACTCTTCTCCAGAGCTCGCGCAACCAACAATGCGTTGCGTCCGTGCTCCTTCATTCGCAAGTGTAACGTCTTCGCTCCACGTTGTACCATTAAGAATCATACGCACTCGGAACAGCACCAATTGCGATTTGAAGGAAGGCGAGGCGGTCGCGGAGAGCAGCATGATGTTGAGGAAGAATCACTGCTCCCATCACGACATCGGAGTGACCATTCACGTATTTCGTGAGACTGTGCAGAACGATATCCGCTCCTTGAAGTAGGGGTGACGAATAAAATGGTGATAAGAAGGTATTGTCCACTAAGACTAGAGGGTGCGAGGGATGTGCCTTCGCGATGGCAACGATGCGAGGTATATCGATCACCCGAATCGTTGGATTTGTCGGAGATTCTATCCATATCAGCTAGGAGCAGAGGTCAGAAGGGTCGATGGAAGTTAAGGTGAGGGGAAACCTTAGTGTTATCACGGAGGGCATGAATAACTTGTTCCTCATCGGCGTTCTCGAGGTCAACAAAAGTTGTTTCTAAGCCCTGGCTCTCCTTGGCAACACGAGTCAAGTAGTTGAAAGTGCCCACATAGACGTCATTGACACTGATGATCTGAGCATTGTGACCCAAGGACTGAATGACGGTGGCGATGGTGGCGCAGCCTGAGGCGAAAGCGAGGGCGTAAGCACCTCCCGATTCGAGCGATGCCAGGGTTTGTTCAAGGGCGCTTCGATTGGAGTTTCCCAAGCGCGAATATTCGAATCCCTATAGTTAGATCACTTTAGATTTGGGAGAAGAATGCAACGGGCATTCCTTCATCCTCACTTTGCGTTTCCCAACAGCCTCCTGCTTATACGTAGGGCTCAAAGAAATGGCGGGTATGAGCGCACCAGTGCTAGGATCTGGGTCAGATCCAACGTGAACTGCGCGGGTTCCAAATCCGTCCAGCCTCTTTCCAGTGCCCATGTGTGGTATTTAGAGGCGAGATGCGGTGGGGTTTGTATGTCCGGACATTTTGCAGACGTAGTACGCACAGGGCTGCACGTGACTGTGACCTGCGACTCTCTATTTTATTTCGTACGACGCGTTCAAGTTCGGAATATCAAAGTACCTGCCATTCGTAGGCCCCTCACTGAATTGTTTGCCTCGGTTCCAGATACCACTTAGCCACCTCCAACGTACCATTTTCCTTGTTACCTCCCCTTTTCAAAGCTAAGATCTACGTTGTTCCCGTTCGGTTCGCCTCTCGGCAAGAACTTTTCGCGTCAACGGTATCGAACATTCAACAAGAGTATTTGTTAGCGTCCCTCTGGGGCCCTCTCCTCCTTCCACAGGACCATGATCGTCTATCAACCAAAGAATGGCATGTCATTCTTCTACTTCACTTAATGGCGAGGGGACACATCTTGTTTACCCTGACAGAGCGTGTGAGCGGAGATCGAGGTGAGATCGAGGGGATTGGAATCCAATACCAAGACGACGACAGGGGTATGCTGAACCTAGTTTGCTTTTCTCTTAGATCCACTTCCTTACATGGTCCAAAAACATTGGGCCTATACTGTGATGCTTTCGAAAGACTTCATGTTTGCGACACACCCACTGGATAGGGAGTACAGTGCCAAATCCAAACTAGTTAATCTGAACTACCAGCGCCACCGATCTGCGCCCTCGCCGCGGCAGCGTCGGGATTATGCTCGATCCATGTCGAGATCAGCTGGGACATCTTGGAGCTCTGGTTGAGCTTGTCCCTCAGCTTTTCGTAGAGCTCCACGTCCCGCGTCTCGGCGATGCGTTCGATCTCGGCGCGTGTTTGCGTGACAATGGGAAGGATCTGCTCGTGCACTTGCGCCACGATGGTCGTCTTGATGGCTTCCATGAATGGACCGGAGAGCGGCAGAGCGGGTTCCGCTGGCAGCGCGCGCGTCGCATGGGCCGTCAAGGCGCTCCGCAGAGTCTTGGCCTCCTCCTGTAGGCGCGTGATCGCTTCGGCATTCTCCTGATCGGCCTTCATCAACTGCAGGGGTCGGTCGGGCAATCGTTTCCTCGTGAGGCAGAGAACTACGCGAAGGAAAAGAAATGTTTGCGTACCTGAGCGAGCGATTCCCGATCCGCCGCATATTGCTGCGTGGTGAGGTCGTCGTCGCGCTGGAGCACGTCTAATTGAGAGATGAGGTCCGCCATCTCATGTGCGAGTTCCCCGATATCTCGATCGGCCTGAGCGAGGCTCTCGTCGAACGCCTGGATCGTCTGGGCCGTTTGCGGACGGAGCTGCGCCTCCACCAGAGCGGAGATGTCGGCGCTCCGCGCGATCTCCTCGATCTTCTCGTCCACGTTTACCTCGAGTTGCTCCAGGATGTTGCGAGAGTGTTGTGTCATGTCGTTCTCGACCTCCAGCAGACGGTCTTCAATCTCTCGGATGGTGTCTGTGATCGACTCGATGTCATCGCGCACATCATGCGAGACCGTATCCGCCACGGCGTCACTGCCCCCGATGGAGAGCCGTTGTCGTTTCTTTTTGCGGCTATCTCCGTCGCCGGCGGCCTCGCCAGCCGTCTTTGCGCCATCATCCGCACTCGACGGTTTTGTGCCGGGGTGACCGTAGCGCTGTCCGTGCAGGCTCTCGATGCGCTTGTACAACTGACTGACGCTGTCCGCCAACCCTCCCAACAACGTCTTTGCCTCCTTCAGCCTGGCCTCCATATCGCCAACCTTTTGAGAGGGAATGGGGAGCCAGAAATCAGTTTCGGACAGCTTGTCGATGGAGCTGTTGAGGGAAACTTTTTTTCTTTCGCAGCTGGCCTCAGCATTTTTGAGGCCGGCTCGAAAGGCGTCTTTGACATCGGAAGGGAGAGTGTCGAACGCGGGCAACTGAAATTGGCGTCGACGAGACTGGACGTCTTTCTCTAGCTTTCCGAGGTCCATGTATTCCTGGGTAGCATCTGCGATCAAACTGACGAGATGTGAGATTGCCGTAGGATGCGATGAGGTAGAACTTACGCAATGCGCTTCTCCCACACAGCTCGCCGTTGTTCGGGTGTCAAACCGTCGATTGGTGGCGCGGGATCTATCGAGGGAGGTGGCGGGAGACGTTCCGGCAACGGCAGCGAGGGCGCTTTGGCAGGACCAGAGGCCGTCGTCGAAGCGGTGACGGATGAGGGTTTCGGTATGGTAGACGCTGTGGCAGTGGAAGATGACGGCGCGGCTGTGGCTCTGAGAGGGAGGACAGGAGCGGTGCTGGTCTGCTTTTCGAACGAGGGGTTGCCAGGGCCCATTGACGATGGCGGAGGTCTAGACACGTTCTTGGGGCCGGGGTCCGGTCGATCGTATGAACGGGGATGATTGGAGGAAGAGTAGCGCTGGCGTGAGGGCGAACGACGAGGAAGACGCCGGACGTCACGGGTGGTGCTGAGGCGACGAGGTGGTGGACTACCAACCCGTCGGGGACTACGGGGAGGGCTGCGGCCACGGTGATGCGTGCTACTCCCACGAGGCGGCGTCCGGCTTCGCCTGGAGCTTGAGTCGAAGGCACCACGCTGGCGATCGGTCGAGAGGGATAGCCTTCTGTCACGTCCGTGGTAAGATGTGGGTGATGAATGGGAGTGTCGAGGCGAGACGTCACCAGCGGGCCTCCAGGTGTCTGCGCGCGCGTCAGTACTCGTACCACTCGTATTCGCGTTGGCGGGCACTGTACTCCATTCTGGGTTGGACGGGTGAATGAAGTGACAGGTTGACGCATTTCGCGGGCAGCCGAATTCGCCTCCACGTTGGACTTGGTTACCTTGCGCATCGAAATACTTTGGATGCGAATCAAATATGGGTAAGCACACCGGACGACGGCAAAAAGCATCGTGGAGGACGAACATGGCAACGACGAGTTTTCGGAGGGCCCAGTCCAGGCATTTTGGTGTGAGAGCGTGAACTGATCTTTAAATCGTCCGATCGAAATGTGATAAAGCACAGCGCGCGAAGAATCTACTCTCTCCACTTCCTCGTGGGCACCCCCTTCCCACCTGTAATATGGCTCATGTATGTGCCGACAATTCGATTCAGTAGCCACCCCTCGTTGCCGTCTACCAACAGCAGAAACGTTTACCACAACCACAAGCGGCACCGACTGACAAGTACAAGGACCTGAGAAATACATACATTCAGTGCTCAACAGGGGCCATTCGGCTCCCCGCGGTTCATTCACGAAGTATTTTCCCAGACATAGTCGCAGCCCGAGGTGAATGGTGTCCTCACCGCAACGCAGACGGGATGCATGCCGGTGTCATCCAAGGGTTAGTCGCCTTTGGCCTCTTTTTTATCACGTCTCATTACACACCAGTTTTGTCCAGTCATTATGGCCTTGCGGCTCCCGCTCCTTGACTACGATCGGTGGCCCCTCCCAAGATTCGTGGGAAGGAAGATATGCATATTTCCGGCGTATGTCTGTTGCACAGTGTCCATGATGACTACTGATCAATCAATTTTAGATCGGTTGACAATCAAAAGCCCTTTTATGCTGGATGTCTGGCCAATCTTGCCTGTGGTGACAAGTCAAGGTCTCGCGACATATCCATCGTCGAAATCATACTTTGACCCCTGCTTGAGAAACATAGTTGCTCCCCTCGAGTCGAGCAGCACTGTCTCACTTGTCCAGTCGACTTGTCCCTTATTCCAATGTCACATTGGGAAATATTGGCAGCAACGATGCAGAAACTATTCCTGGAGCTGACATTCACGGTGACGTCCCTTCCGGATTCGTTATTAGGCGGATCTGCGCCCCTTCTGCAAGCTCTTTCCTTGCCCAAAAATCGTTCATTTTCCCGAAATCCCGAAACTATCACATTGGTGGTCTTTTGAAACATTCCCGACCCTGGTTGCTTTTCGCCTCAGGCTTTGGTCGCCGCTTGTTAGTGATGGCTAGACTTAAAGTCTTGGCCCGCGAGATCGAGGGGATTGGAATCCTTGAATCCCAATCCCTTCGATCTCGTCCCGGTCCAGCAAGTTGACCTCTATCTCCGCTCACATGCTCTGTCATCTCTGCCCGTCTTGTGTTCCAAGGCATTCATGAGTACTTGGAGGACTTACTAACCTAAATCAGGGTTTCCCTTCTCAACAACCTCAACCTTGACTTCGGTACCTAGATACAGTATATAAGGCTCTACTGTCAAAGTTTCAAGGTAATCTGATGAGATTGAGAAACTGTTGAGGTTTAATTTTGCACTCAAAATGATATCCAAAAATGGTATCGATGTAGAAAGGGCAAATCACTTTCTACCTCCTCCCGCCCACAACGTTGAATCTTTTGTCGCCTCTGATACCTCTGATGAGTCAATCATCCTCCTCAATCCCCCGTGGCCGCGTGATCGGTCCCGTGATTCCGGGAGCGGCCATCGTCGTGCGAACTCGCGCACCTCGCGCCGGAGCTCAGCGACTTTTTGAGCACCGAACTTGCCCTCCTCATGCACCGTCGCTGCACGCACAAAGTCCTTTAATAGCTTGCTTCCGGACTCCTTCTGCACCAACAGCGAGAGCTGCACGGCCCGGTGGAGGAAGTTGGCAACAGTTCGGAGGTCCTCCTCCTGCATGTCACGGGATGTCAACGCAGCGGTGCCAATGCGGCTGCCGCCGGGCACTTGAGCCGACGAGTCGCCGGACACCGCGTTCTCAGTTGTCAGAGAACAGAAACCAAAGAATGCGAGGGTGAAACATACTGTTGATGCTGACAAGGTCGCCGAATTTGGACCCAGTCAGCTTGAGCGGGCGAAGATCCCAGAGCACAAAGTGGTTGTCTGTTCCGCCGGTCTGGAGCTTGTACCCGTGTTTGAGGAGTTCATCCGCAAGTGCCTTCGCGTTCTTGATCACCTGCTGTGCATATGCCTTCCAGGACGGCTGCGCCGCCTGCAACAGGGCGGTCGCAATCCCCGCAATGGTGTTGTTGTGGAACGCGCCCGGACATGCGGGAAACACGGCGTCATTCACGCATTTCTCGAGATCTTTACGAGCCTCGCCGTCCTTGCGGAAAAAGACGAGGCCTGCGTGCGGCCCGCGAAGTGTCTTGTGTCTATGACGAATTCAGACACGTCGGTTCCAAGAATAGCCGAGACTCATGTTGTCGTCGTCACGACGTCGCAGTATTTGAAGGGATCAGCTAGTTCTTGGGCGGCGACAAGACCAGACGTATGAGCGATATCCGCCATCAAGTATCCCCCGTGCTCATCTGCAATCTTACGAAGTGTTTCGTAATCCCAATCACGGGGATATGCGGATGCACCACAGATGATGAGACGAGGTTTGAATATGTGCACTTGCGAGGCGAGACCAACGTAGTCTATAAGCTGCGTACCGGGGTCAACCGCATATGGGAAAGACCGGAAGTAAATCGACGACGCAGTCATCTTCTTTTTGGCTGTCTGCGAGCATCAGCAAACCACAAAAAAAATTCCCAGGTTTTTGTTGGTTTCCGCTGGTTTCCCAGTTTCTGGAAACCAAAAACCCAGAAACTGGGAAACCTGGTAGACATCATGAAGCACACTGGAAAACAATTCAAGTTTTCTATGGTCACATCAACCATCTGAGTGAGCGATGCTGGCACCTTGCACTGGAATGTGCAGACAATGATGGTGATGATGAATCCCTTCATCATGCTGATGCCTCAATGATATCTGCATTCCATGCTGATCTGTATATACCCTACCTGAGAGTCCCCTCAAGGCTTAGATCCGTACCAGCTTGAATCAACTTCCAATTACAAGTAGAAACGACATATACCCTATTTCTGACCATTTTCAGTGATTTTTTTCCTACTATACTATAGTTCTACCAGTTTCCATACTTTCAAAGGTTTCTGTTAGTTTCTTAGGTTTCCATGAAAGATACTCTCAGGTTGTTTCTGGGAAACCAGACATGGGTTTCCCAGTCTCCCCGGTTTCCTGTTTTCCACTGGTTTTTTCAGTTTCCTGAGGTGAGAAACTGACAGAAACTAAAATCCATCTTTACTGATGAGGAATGAGCCGGAACAACCTAGGTACATATGGGGGAAAAGAATTACGTAGTACCCATGGGTGAGATGGCCACCATCCGGCAGACCGAGACCCATCAGTCGGTCTTGGGGCTGCAATACAGAATAGGGCTGAACATTGACACCCCAGATGACAGGATCAAGGTGGAAGGCCTGGAGCGCTCGCTCGCGACAGAGAATCTCAAGTTCGTCGTCGTTGCCTCCATAGTAACGCGCGTTGGGGAGGCCTTCAGAGAGCTTGTTGGTCAGGAAGGAGCCATTTGCCTCCATCGTTGCACGAGAAGTTAAGTTCTACGTGGCACGGAGATGCGTCAGGGATACGAATGACTGGAGGGGGGAGCGCGCACCGCTGAGGCAATGAGCTCGAGACCAGAATACTGCCGCCATGTCTCCTTGTCAATGATGTTCTGAACTACAGGGTCTAGTTCTGAAAGAGGGGCATAGAGGGCCCTATTCTATGTAATGCATGATTGTTAGAATAAGATTTCCGTAATAGGATCAAATATTCTAGTGAGGCGTCTGAGCATGGTATGTTTGGCGGGATAGCTTGCGACGATGATTCGAGGGTCGAAATTAAAACTCACGAATTCAAGAGTTGACTGTGACGTGACTGTACGAGAGAATGATGTGAGGGTAGGCCGAAGTGGACGGGTCCAGAAGCGCAGCATTGTCTTCCCTCAACAGGACTGAGGTAGGGCTGCGCACCGTCCGTCTGACGGGTAACGGCCGTCGAAAAGACGGCCATATGATGGGTATGGCTGACCAGTACCCCGTCCGTCATGTGTACTCACTGGATCCCTGACGGTACGGGACGGGTATGGGTACGGCCGTTGTACACGGTATTACTGAAGCGAGCCAGTTCGGGGCGCGTGTGTGTGTTCGTGTGACTGGATGGTGATCAGGGACGGTTTTCTTCGAGCCAAGAACAAGCAGAGAGAAGGAGGGAGGAAGGGAGAGAAGAGAGCGAGAGGAGAGGAGAGGAGTGCGAGATTGCTCGTGCGCGGTCGTTTCGGGCTGACAGATACTGAGAGAGACTAAGGAGCGACTGTATTGGATTTTTTTGGTCCTACTACAGAGTAGTTAGGGTGTTTTATATACAAGAAGGGAGGTACTAATGATGAAAGGAATGAAAGGGAGAGAGATGATGAAAGGAAGTTCGAGGCCGGGCGAGGCGGTCGAGGCCATGGTGAAAGGCGTGAGACGCGAACGCGTCGCGTGTGCCGGGGCGTGACGTGCGCGCGTGGTCGGTGGCGAAGGCTGGTCGAAGTGGTCAGGGTCTTGACGTCGGGTGCGAGGTCGTGGGCGTGCGTTCGGTGGCGAAGGCTGGGGACGAGAGGGCTGGAGGGCGAGAGGTGTGGGAGGAGGTGGAGCCATGTCATCTTGCCTCTCTTCTCTCTCCCTCTCTTCCCTTCCCTTGCTCTTGGACCAAGACAACTGTTTTGGATCACTGTCCAGTTGCACAAACTCAGCATGCCCCGGATAGGCTTGCTAAAATGCAGTTGCATCTTGCATGCACACACACTGAAACTGCACTGGGCCATTGAGCTGTTGATTAGATTAATTGATTTTGCCTGTAAGGTGAGGTGAGCTGTACCACTCCCCACAGAATCACGTGTGGACCGCGCTCGCACACAGTCATTTCAGGCTGACAAATACTAGGAGATGCAAGGGGGACTGTATTTTTATTTCTACTAGTGGGTTGGCAGAAGTACTAAAGGAAGCTAAGTAATGAAAGGAATCAGAATATGAAAGGGAGTCAGAGCCACGAAAGGGAATTGAGACCAGGCAAGGTGGTCACAGTGGTCATGAAAGCTTGAGATGTGATCAATGCAATCATGTCAAGTGGGCTAAGGTGTGCATGCATGGTGAAAGACAGTTGAGGGCTGGGCAATGTGGATGAGATCTTGATGTTGGGTGTGAGTAATGTGGCAAGGGCTGTAGACAAGACATGAGGAAGGAGGGAGGTGCAGAGGAGGTGAAGCATCATGTGTCATGTGCCATCTGCACGTAGTTCTGTGGTCAGTGATATGGCTCACTTTATAGCTCCTTGACAAGCATCAGAATAAGGATGGTATTAGCATGGAGACTGGCACAATGGAGGGAGATTGTGTCCCATCAACCATTTGGTCCTTGGGCAGGCTGATCTGTCATGGCAAGTCCTGGGGATGGCAGCATGGCCACATGAACAATGGGTATCCTCAATGGTCTTGGTGGCCTGGCAGCAATGAGATTGAGTTTTGATAAAAATATAAAGTTCATTCAGATTTTCCTGATAAATGCTGTCTAATGCCATTAATGGCTGTTTTTTGACAGATTGGATGGGTGTTGTCCAACTCAATCATTGAGACAGATGATGGGCAGGATGAGCTCGAACAGCACAGGTTTGGTAACCATACTACAGATTTGTCCATCCCATGAGGGACAATTATGGTGTGCAGCCCTAGACTGAGGGCAATCCTGTTGAAAATTTCAGGTACTTAGGTCACATGATGGATAGGAATGGGGTACAAATGGTTGTCTCTATCACTGTCCTGGGCCCTCCATGGCTGTACTTTTAAGTACACATACAGTATGGATGGTGTTATTGTACTCCAATGTCAGTATTTCATCCATGACATCACTCATTATGGAGCATGGCATCATCAGACATGAAATGTATGTGAGATTAGATAATGAGACCAATTACAAAATTAATTTATATCAAGTCCTTGTCCAGCCCCATGAACTCAAAACATGCCCTTCTCACAGTGTTCAGCTGTACATCAGGAAATTCACATAAAACTTTTTGAGCTTTATAAAGATGTTATACAGTCAATAAAGTCAAAAGTGAGAATCCATTTGGCTAGGCCCCCCCACCTGAAAAGTTATGGTGTGGAGGTCAGCTATAAGGCTAGGAAAGCCCAAAAAGTCATCTAAAGTTCATAAAGTACCAAAAAGATCCATCAAGACAGAAAGTCTTGCCAGAATTAGTGTAAGACTTTGACTGCATCACCTACCCCTCACCACTGACCACATGCACCACCATGCCTCAGCTCATGCAACATGTTTGCATCTCAAGCCTTTACCACAGCCTTGGCTGCCTCACCCAGTCCCAATCCTCTGTTTCCCTTTCACCATTCCCAGCTTCATCCTTTATTGCAGTCACTGTTCCCATGTCACCAGCTTCTGCCACCATCTCTCTGTTGCCCACAGTCATCATTGCCATGACCTCAGTCTTGTCCACCTTTGTCATTGCTCCACCCACCCCAATGGCCCCAGCCCCAGCCCCAGCCTCTCCAGCTGCCATCTCTGCTTCACTCACACCACCATGTCTATGCCTATCACCATCACCCCTGCATCCTCAGTCCTGCCCACCTCAGCCTTAGCTTTACCCCTTGTGCCCTCAGTAGCACCACCAGTCACCATCCCTGCTTCACCCATGATCATCACAGTGGCTGCCTCACCCCCACACTTGCCCATCATCACCTTTGCTGCATGCAATGAAGCACCCACCACTGCAGGCCCAGCTCAGCCAGCTGCCACTGCCATACCAGCCCTCACAGTCTTGTCTGCTACCCCTGCCTTTGTCTCACCCACTCCCATGCCCTCAGTCATCTCATCCCCCTCAGCCCCAGTCACAACCTCACCCACCTTAGAAATCTCAGTCTTACCACTCACCTCCGTCCCCTCTGCTGCTCTTGCCTCACCCTCTGCTTGTTGTAATCTGCCCTCTTGGTTCATCACAAACCCCTGTTTCTATTTTTACTTGACTGCCCTCATCCCCTTGGCTACCATTTCATCCCTTGATTCTGATTGACCCTTTATTGTGTTATGAACCAAGGCCAAGTCCTGGCCATATATTATCCTGTTTCACTCAAGAGAGACCCCTCTCACTTTGCATTGCCAACCCACTTCTGTTTCTTGGGCTACTCCTCCTGTGGTACAAGATATTGCTATTGCAAAGGCACTATGACATGACCAGACACCCATTTCCTAATTGGGTAATCATTGTGTGGCAGCCACATAGCCACTCAGTGACCAAGAACCCAAAACAGCAGCATGAACTCCTACAACTTGTTGCATAACTCATATGATGTCATTTAGCTCCAATGACATCATGGCTGACTGAGTGGCTCCACACTGACCTCATCTGCTCACCAAGCACTCCACAGTGACATCATAATGATGTCATTGCTCCACAATGATCAATAATATGCTCAGTAAGCCTGAAACCTGACACAAGTGAGTTTATGCCTCTACAGTCCTATTGGATGGTACCAAAGAGTCTAGAATAGTTCCTGTCCTGTGTAATCAACCATGTACACCGTATATAAGCCCCAATGTAGCATGGCAGTTGTCAGACTGTCCATTTGTGATACTCTCATCTTCCTGAGTACTCCCCTGCAACTGCTCAGTTTAAAGACTTCCTTGTCCTCAAGGTACTCTTCAATGACTGCCTTGTCTAAAGCCCCTTTGCTGCACTGGCCTCCAGTCTTCACCTCTGCCTTCTGCAACACGTACTAGTCCCCATCTGGTACCTCCTAGTCATTTGGCTTGTCCTCTTGTTCAATGCTGCCTATGCCATGTACCATCTGTTCCGACCCTTGCCCACCTGCTCCTGAGTCCTTAGTGATCAGCAGTACATGTCTTGACATATTGTTTCACCTTGTGTGTTTCATCTATTGTCTGATCCCCTTTTGCTACTGGCCTAGCATTACCTATTGTTCTACATATGGTGCTGTACAGCCTTGCTAGATACAGTATTTAAGCACCTGTAAAAGCTGGGGAATGCCCCAAGCTTAGCTTTGTCCCATTTCCTGTCTTACACCCTGCTTGACCTGAGTTCACCTCAAGGAACCCTTGTGTTCCTCTTCCTTCTCTGCCTCTCTCTCATCATCCTCCTCTTCTGTGAAGTAACCAGAAGATCAACTCTGTCTGTGGATTAGGTCATCCTTGACTTAGTCTTGAGATGCTAAATGCTTGAACCAGTCTCTTTGAGCCAGCCCCATTGAAACACTGAACCAAGTCACAGGGACTTGGCCCCATTGAATTGAGCTAATGCTCCAATGGCCACAACACTGTTACACTGCTGCCCCCATAGCCTCAGGCTTGCCCACAGTTGGTGGTGGGGGGTTTGGGTCATGTGTGGTTTCCACATGGTTGTGGTGGCATGGTATTGGTAGTGGCAGTTGGGGGGGAGGGAGGTGGGAGTTGGGTAGGGTGTTCATAGGGGGTGGTGTTGCTTGTTCATTGTGGGGAGCTGGGTAGTTGTACAGTATGTGTTGTGTGCTTATGTGGGAGGAGTTCTCTATTGCAGGTTACACTAGCTGTGATCATGTTATGTATTGGTTTGGCCAGTTGGCCTGGTGGATGGTGGTTTAGTTGGTGAGGGGTCATAGTTTTATGAAGGCTCAGATTGTTACGAACCAAGGCCAAGTCCTGGCTGAAGATTGTCCTATTTTACTCAAGAAAAACCTCTCTCACTTTGCATTGCCGACTCCCTTCCATTTTCTGGGCTATTCCCCCTGCGGTACAAGATATTGCTATTGCAAAGGCACTATAACACGACCAGGCACCAGTTTCCTAATCGGGTAATCATCGCGTGGCAGCCACATGGCCACTCAGCCACCATGGACCCGAAACAGTGGCACAAACTCTTAGAAACTGTTGCATAAATCATCTGACGTCATCAAGGCTCCAATGACATCATGGCTGACTGAGCGACTCCACAGTGACCTCATAGGCTCACTAAGTGCTCCACAGTGACATCATAATGATGTCATCGCTCCACAATGATCAGTAATGCGCTCAGTAAGCCTGAAAGTTGACACAAGCAAGTTTATGCCTCTGTAGTCCTATTGGATGGTACCAAAGAGTCTAGAATAGTTCCAAGTGCTTTGTAATCGACCCTGTATACTGTATATAAGCCCCAATGAAGCATGGCAGTCGTCAGACTGTCCATTTGTGATACTCTCCACTTCCTGGGTACTCCCCTGCGACTGCTCAGTCTAAAGCCTTCCCTCATCTTCAAGGTACTCTTCAACGACCGCCTTGTTTAAAGTCCCTCGCTGCACTGGCCTCTACTCTTCGCCTCTGCCTCCTGCAACACGTACCAGTCCCCACCTGGTATCTTCTAGTCGTTTGGCTCGTCCTCCTGTTCAACGCTGTTTACGCCGCGTACCATCTGTTCCGACCCCTGCCCACCTGCTCCTGAGTCCTTAGTGATCAGCAGTACGTGTCTTGACACAGATGGGTGGCTCTGACCTTGCAGAGCTCACTGTCATCCTCACTGTCTATCCTTGCCCTAGCTTTGCCATGAGAAAATCTGGACCTGCCATGGGCCATAGTCAATTTTTGTGGCCATTGTGAGGGCACCATACTATATTACTGTACCCTGTACATTTGTCACCCCCAGTCATTCATCACTTTTGAAATATCTCACCTCAGAGGCCTTCCAGTGACTGGTACTGTGCACACCATCTATTATATGATATCTAAAGGTGTCCAGCCATTTTCACAATGAGATATTGATTATTGAAGGAGTCCCTTCTGAGGGGGATTTTGTGTGTGATGTCATGCCTGCCAGTTCCTGCCAAGTATGTCATGAACCATTTCCTGGAGAGGGCCCTTGAAGGACCCTTCCTTATTAGAGGAAACCCAGCCTCTTTGGTGCCACCCTGTTCACACAGACAAAAGGGGTGAGTAGAGGTGTCCACAATATCATGTGCGGATTGTAGCATGAGCAATTCTTGGCACAATCAACATACAGCAAGCCCCACTTAGTGGCAACCCTTTAGCAATAAAGGACAGTATTATAGCCTCTCTAAGGACCATTTAGGACGACTCTAAGTGCTCTACAAAAGGCACTAACAAGACACTAAAAGCCCTACAACATGTTATTAGACTAAACTCTAATAACTGTAGAACGAACTATAAAGCAATACTAAGGACCTCAATATAAGTATTAGGGTTGACTCTAAGTGTTAAGATCTGACAGATCTTAGTACCGACTCTTCTTGTGAAAGAGTTGCTTGATATAGTTCAAGCACTAGACTTCGAACCCTTTGATATTATTGCAGGAAGATTGAATGTAGAAAAGAGAGGGGCCTCTTTCTGTTAGAGTCTGCACTATAATTTGTTTAGATCGTTTGACAAGATAATTGTCTTGTGAAAGTGTAAGTCGAGCGTAAGGCTCGACTTCTTGGTACCACAGACTATTTATACGATATCTCGATAACTACTGATCCGATTCGTACGAAACTCGGGGTGCACATAGCTGAGAACCAGTAGTATCCAAATACGAAAAGCGCAATTCAGAATGTTAGAAATGACTCACGCGTGAGTCATTCTTTCCTAGTATCAGTAAGCAATCAGTAAGCATCAGTCAGCAATCAGTAAGCAGATCGATCGATAAGCAAACACATGAGTAATCACAGATGAGTCAGCAGAATAGATGGCAGTCGGAGAATCAAGAGAATCTTAACACTAAGGACCCTAATAGAACTATATAAGGGGCCTTATAAGCAACTCTATTCCTTGAACCAAACTATTAGTCCTTAAATGACTGGCCCTAAACTAACTAACAGTAAATGAATCAGGTGCTTTGCACATGTACTAAAGCAGTGAACATATAGACAGTAAAGGTTCTTACTCATCAGTATGAGCCTTCTTACTCAGCGACTTACTGAGCATGACTGAGCATGCTCAGTAAGCATCCTCCAACTTCTTACTCATCTATCAATTGTGCTTGATAACAAGGTTAAAGACTTGTTCCCTATTTAGCAGTTCTCTTGTAGTATATAAGTGCTCAATAAAGTAGTGGACAGTCTTCAGACTGTCCATTTGATTTGTGGCACTCCATTTCTGAAGGTACTCCTTTAGGACCACCTTATCTAGTACATTCTGGCTCTCTCTTTCCATGATCACCTCTCACAACCAGTACCAGTTCCTCTCTGGTACTTGTTACTCATTTGGACAGTGCTCTTTGCCAACTTTATCCTAGAACTCAGTTGACTTGTCTCTGAACTCCTATCTTGCTCTTGAACTGGATTGTTCAACAGTGAGTCCTGACAGAGTGGAGCTTGAAGCCGTACACATTTTCATCAGTCGTCCATCATCAGTATTTACATGCAGGTCACTCCTTGACACGCTGATGTTATTGATGGAATGTCTAGAAAAATCCTCTCATTGCTCTCAGGATCCACATTATGAACAACACATGCAAAAGGCTCTTTGCAGCCTAAATAATGGAACCTACAAGACTCTAGCAGCTGCTGCCAGAGCTCATGGTGTTTGTGACACTGCATGTACCATTTTACGATGCATATCCATTATCCTCATTCTTTAGGTTAGGCAAACCATGTTGGGAGACAGGTTTCATAACCATCATCAAAGCCAAAAAACAGCTGCAGCTGACCACCAACTGGTGGACACCAAACAGGAAAAGCTGTTGCTAGAATGGATTGATCATTCCATGATATCTGGCAAGCCTTTCCATGCTGGTGGTCTTTGTGCATGTGGAAGGGATCTTTCAGGAAAACACCCTGATCAACATTGGCATGAGCACTTCAAACAGCATCATGCTGACATTCTTGTTGCTGCGAAGGCTACTGGTCTTGACCCTGTGCAGGGTAAAAACTTCAACAAATTGAATGTCTTGCATCTCACCAGTTTAATTGTTGAGCTGATCAAGACCTATGGCTTCATCCTGCCTGAGCACCTCTGGAATACAGACAAGAAGGGGGTCTAGATGGGTGGAGGTCACAAGGCTGGAAGGTGACTGTATTACTACCTCAGGAAGTGGAGGTATCAATACTGTAAACATAGTGATAACCTTGAGCTAGTGACCATTATCAAAGTGGTGAATGCAGCTGGTAGGGCTGCTCCATATTTTGTACTCTCAGAAGGCCCAATGCCTGACATCCAACAGGTACCAGGTGAGATAGGGGGGTTTGTTGCCATCCATAAATATTCAAATTGAGAAGAGAATGACTTATGAAGCCCTGCAGTGTTGCTCACTCAAGCAGTGGTTGGACAGATCATGAGATTGGCAAGCACTGGATGTCCAAGTGCTTTATTCCATTCGTGCTCTCAAAATGTGTTGATCACACAAAGCCAATTGTCTTGTTCCTTGATGGACATGATTCCCATGAAACACCTGGTATCAAGTCAGTTGTTACAGCATTGTGGCCATTAGAGCATTAGCTCAGGGTTCAGTGAGGCCAAGTTCCTGTGACTTGGTTCAAGGGTTCAGTGGGACTGGCTCAAAGAGGCCAGGACAAGGGTTTAGCATCTCAAGACTAAGTCAGACAATGACTCAGCCCACAGACAGAGTCGATCTTCTGGTTTCACAGAAGAGGAGGACAATGAGAGAGAAGCAGAGGAGGAAGATGAACACAGAGGTTCCTTGTGATGAGTTCAGGTCAAGCAGAGTGTAAGCCAGCACAAGCAAGTTGTGATTCGAGAGAGGATACAGGGCAAGGGATGCAACAGGAAATGGGACAAAGCTAAGCTTGGGGCATTCCTCAGCTTCTACAGGCACTTAAATACTGTATCTAGTGAGGCTGTACAGTACCATATGTGGAACAATAGATAATGGTGAACCAATAGCAAAAGGAACTCAGACAATAGATGAAACACAATAGGTGAAACAACAAGGGGCAATCAACATCAAGGGATGAAATGGTAACCATGGGAATAGGGGTGACAGAAAGGAACAATAGCAAAAAGGTTAGAGATGGATTGACAGGAGGGTAGATCATAACATCAGCTGTCTACCAGTTTTATGACCAATGCAAGATCATCCTTATTGCACTGCCTTCAAAGACCACCCATAAACTCCAGCTGCTTGATGTTGGCATCTTCAATCATGTACAGACTGCTTGGGTGAAGAATTGCAACAAGCTTCTTGGTCTCAATGGAAGAATTGACCAGTACAATGTTATTGATGAGTACATGAAGGTACACAATAAAGTCATGAAGCTGGAACTGATCCAAAGTGTGTTCAAGAACACTGGCCTCCATCCCTTGAATCCAGACATCTTCACCAAGAAGGACTTTGCCCCCAGCAACATGTACTTGACCCAAGCAAATGTCCCAGCCTCCTATCCCACAGATGTACCCTCTTCAGACCCAATCAAGTTCTCTTCCAACTCAGACTCAGACTATTGCCCCAATGATGATGACACAGAGATGGTGGTGGATGACAAATGGGAGGAGGAAGAAATGGAGGCCAATAATCACAAGTGGGAAGAGGATCTGGAATTTAATTGGTGACAGAACTTGGACTTAACCAGTGTGAGCATTGGTACTGACAGCACACATCAGGGTGACAGTGACAACAACATCCACATGGCTTGTGTGAATGCCAACCAATGCTCCCCTCATCCCTCCTACTCCCCATTGTCCCCCTCACATTTGACACCAGCAGCTAACACTAGCCCCATCATATGCTGTTCCCCACTGGACACCTCTTCATTGACAACCCATTCATCTTCCAAACAAGCCCATACCATCCTTGACAGTCCATGCACCCAGACCACACTTGTGCAGGATGAGACAAAGGGCCAAGATGAGCTTCTTGAGGAGCTTCATGGCTTTTGATCACAAACTTTTGTACTGAAGTAAATGATTCAGATGAAAGACTCTGAAATTGCTGCTTTGAATGCACACTGCATGCTTGCCTGGCATCAGTTGGGAGAAGCACAAACAAAGATTGTTAACCTCTCCAAAAGCAATCTTGTGGTTCAACAAAGATCAAGGCTTGTTTCATTACCATGCCAGAGCTTAGGGTGCAATTTGAGACTGAGGAGGTCAAATGGAAAGCACAGGAGAGGGCTGAGGCTGAGCAAGATGCTCAAAGGATTGCTGATGTGGCTGCATGAAATGCCAGGATTGTTGATGATGTGCAATCCCATATGTTTGATGTACCCATGTCATGGTACAAAAAGGATGATCTCCTTGCACTTGCTGGAGCACTCCAAATCTCAACAGAGGGGAATATGAAGGATCTCATCATTTGCATCAAAGAACACCTTTATGACCATCCAGAACTGAAGGAAAATCCATGCATTGGTTGGCCTTTTCCCCAGACCCTCTTGACATGGCCAGGCAACAAGTTCTGCCCTGAGCCATCCAACACACACCAACACCACTCACACAACATTCTCTGCTCATGAGCTGCCATCCCCAAGCATGCCCAACCACTATGCAGTCCTGCATCCATATTTTCCCTATGAATACCCACTGTACAATCCACACACTCCTTAGTACTGGCTTAGATTCTTCACTTAATGGTTGTGAGTGTGATATTTTAGGTCTATACATACATAAAACACAGTATGTATGTAGCCTAAAAGACTTTGCCTGCTGCCTCAACTGTCTTCACAGATTCACAGGGACAAATCGGACTTTGAAAATGGCACTGTGACTGATGTGACCTGAGAGTACCTGATGAATGATCGGGGGTGACAAATGTACAGTAATATAGTACTAAAAAGTGGACCTTCCGAGAATCGAACTCGGGACCCTTGCATGAATTGGTTAAGGTAACCTCATAAGTACAAAGCTCTACCGATTGAGCTAAAGGTCCAACAACACGGGACTGATTTTATATGCTTACGACCTCCGGACAATGCATTGATTGGACTTGTAAGTTATTACCCAATCTCCCTTCCTTTCCTTACCACCAACTGTCGCCGCTACCTCCTTTCTCTCTCTCTTCCCCTTCATCATCCCCTCGACGGACCTCGACCCTTCGCATCAAGACTCCGCGCCACGCCCCTCTCGCGCGCCTCCTCGATTGCGATCGCTTCGCCTTCCTCGCCGCGTCGCTCTTTCCTCAAGAACTTGTAGGATTTATGATTGGTTAGGCATGCTACGATCCCAGTATGAAGTATCTATCGTATGCTCTTTGTCTTCGTCTCTCGATCTCGCGCGTTCTCGAAACTTTCTTTCATGTCTTTCCCTTTGATGTCTGCCTGTATTCAAATCTCCTAGCTACTTCTCTCGAATACAGTCGATTCACAGTTGATTCCCAGTCGCTCTCCTCACTGTCTGCTAAAGTTCCAAGCTTGCTCACTGCTCTTTCAAGAACCTCTGCCTTCAGTCCAGCAACACGAACTCAAGCGTGTCTTCCGGGCGAGCTACAAACTTGTCGATTTTCGATTTATGTTTCACATCAGCGAGCCCAGTGTCATCTAGTTACATTGAAAGAGTTCTGCTTGGAATTGCCAAGCATTATGCTCCAAAAATAAAACAATCGATGGCCCCTCGCAGTGCCACTGTCTACGCTTCGAATCGAGACCGTTCTTCGACTCCGTGCGGCGTGAGGCGTAGGAACCGCTTTCCGACGCGATCCGCTTGTTCTTCCGAGTGGGTGACCCAGATGATTGCCTTCAGAACCTTGTCTGGGTTCGCGATGTCGGACACGAGGGTCTTCTCCACCGCCTTGGACAATGGCGTGTCGAGAGCGGAGGTCGGTTCTAGATATTAAAAAGCAACACACCCAGTTAGAGTTAGATTGGATGCAAATTGAAAGAGTGGGGAAACGTCGTCATGAGACGGGAAAGAAAGGAAAAGAAAACACAAAGAGGACACGCACCGTCGAGCAGCAAGATCTCAGCTCGGTTGAGCCCATACGCGATCGCCAGCGATAATCGCTGGGCTTCACCCACGCTGAGCAAATTCCACGGCCTGTCCCAGAGCTCCTCCTTGATATCCCACTCCTCGGCTAAGGTTATGGAATTCCCTATGTAACACTTGTCCCCGGAAGTGTATTCTGGGGTGTGTCGCGCGCGGAAGGTGGACAGCGTCTCGATTAGGTCGCGTGGCGTGCCAGGTAATAGCGAAGGTCGTTGGGGGATGTATTGGACGTAAGTTCTGTACGTGGGGATACCTGTATGATAACATTCATGGGAGGATGTTTCATCTCCTGTGGATGGCCAGCATACCATAAGCCTTGGGGGGTCTGACACCCCCAGTAAGACACATCTTCGAGGACAATTAGGGCGAAGCGCGACTCACTTTCCCTTGAAGTCTACTGTTCCGTGATAAAGACTAAGATGTGCTATACACTTCAAAAGGGTAGTCTTTCTGCAGACGAGGGCATACGAGAAGGGTGTCGGTGGGTGTTCATGGGAGCGAACAAGACAAAAAACTCACCCAACACCGCTACCTGACTGAATGACGATGATGTCATCTTCGTTCACGTCAAAATTGACGTTTAAGAAGATGGGATCACCTTCCGGACGAAGACAGGAGAGATTCTTCACCGCGATGAGTGGGGCCATGCCTTATAAAAAAACGTAGTGGTGGGAGTCATATCGATGAGCAAAAGTGACAATCCGAATTAATTTCTTTGCCCAATCATTTTTCTCACGCACGGTCCGGTACCCGTCTCGGCATGCAGGGACGGTGCAACGTGCAACGAGTAGGGGTTATGCTATGCATTAGTCTAGTGTATCCATCAACAGGCAAATCGTAGATGGCTAAAAATGTGGCTGTCCAGGTGGTGGTACCATTCCCATCTCCTCGGGTGTCAAACTTGTGCTCTCGATCATCACACCGACGCCAACCTTGGCAGCATTCTGGGGGACCGGCAAGTTACTTAAACATGCAGTGGAAGGGGGGTGAAACAGGACACGCACTTTGAAGTGGTCTATCTCTCCGGCAACCGTGAATGCAAAGCTGGGCGCAAATCGCTGCTCCAGCAACGCTGACACCTTACCCGTCGAGTCCAGTTGTGCACGGAAGGTCGACATACGAAGGTCATACTTCGTGCCAACTGTGGCAATCGCATCGCGGCGCATCGGAGCCGCAATCACCTGCAAATCAGCAGCTGCCTCTACCTTTTCACTGAGCTTGTGCCAATAAGTCGCCTGGAGCACGCCAATCGGCTGGAACTGCGCGGTCGCTATCCACTTCCCGTCCGCGCCCGTCAGCTTGGCAAGATACGATGATGACATTTCCGCTTGGTCAAGCGCAGCCCGTTGGTAGAGTGTCTCGATGCCCAGGGCTAAATTTTTCGATACGGACTGGAGGTAGCTCCCGACGTAGATGCCGGAACCGTCCAACGGTGACGGATTTATAACTTTAGCATTCAGGGAGTAATCTTGACCGGAGTAGTCGTGCTCCAGTTGTATCATGGTATGGCCAGGCTGCATCCCGAGCTATGGTGGCGTTACGTCGCTCGGCGGTTCGAGAGCACATCGAGACAACAACATACCTGCGCCTGTACCTTTGAGGTATTTGACGCTGACCAGCTTTGTTGGAATCGCCCAGAGACGTTTCCCTCGTGATCGACGTTCCCTTGCAGAAGGACCTGTGGGAGGAACGTCGGCGTAAGAAAAAAAAAGACAAACATTCCGTAACTCACCTTGGCGTTCGCGAAGAGCGCCCCGAATGAGTAAGTTGGAGGGGTGGATTGCGAGGCCAACTGAAACGAATGAGTGACCTGAAAGGCCGGATCCATAGATAGACCTTTCATAAGATCGGCTCGCGCGCCATCAAAGACGAAGTTGGTCAGGTGCGTTGCTGTGTGGCCCTATAAGTCATACCCAACAGACTTACAAATAGGAGGAAAAGAGCTCACTCTTGACCTCCTTCTGCAAGTTCTCCACAGTACCCGGGTTTGATAGCCCGAGCGCTGCGCGCCAGCTAGAAAATCGAGAGTAGACATTCGCGAGGGGGGACAATGGGGGGGAAAGGGTCGAATTTTTAGATGGGGTTGTGATCTGCGTGTAAGGTCCTAAATTACGGGAATTCTCGTGGGGTGCAGCGGCCATGTGAACTAGTGGAATAGAACCACGCGAATGACGGTTGGTGCACGAGAGAGAACAGTCAAGGCGCGTTGGACTATTAAGCTAGAAGGAAAATAAGTGCTCAGGCGAAGACAGGACAGACGAAATGACGCGCCAGGTTGTCCAAACATTTACAAATGCCACTCCCACGGTCTGGTTTCAGTGAACCGTGTGTGATTGATATTCTCTACAGACTATATACGTTGCCAACTCGAATGTAGCCGTTAACGTTGTGAGTAACCTTCCATTTGTCGTCAGGGTTCGTAAGGTCCAGTAAGGATCAAGTAGGTATCGCAGGGTAAGTAACGTCAAAACTCGAAGGTAAACTCAATAATAGATAGCACCAATGCGCCGCAAGCAGCGACAATAGAAGATGCGTAGCAAGAAAAGATGAATAGTAAATACAAGCCCAGAGCAGTTTCATGATCGTCAACTAACCACCGCCCCATAATACTTACCACCAGCGCTGTGGCGCCGGTCTGTACGCAGCAGGCGGGAAAGCGGGCGGGGGGGGGCGGCTTGCGAACCGAACGCCTCCTCGGGTCCTCAAAGATCTCCTCCACCTCAACAGGTTCTTCACGCACAACAGCCTCCTCATGCTCTATCAGCACCTCAACCGAAGTGGTTTTTGGCAACATGGTAGAGAATGAAGTTGTGTACGGAGAAGGGGTGGGATTGGCGACTCGGCGGGTATTAGCAGGGGGTGGGACGTTGACTTTTTCATTTGGCACAAACTGGGTTTCGATGTGAACTTGAGTTACGGTACGTGTTGCAGTTTCAATCTCTGTAATTAGGACGGGAGGGACTTCCTATAGGTGGGAAAATAGTGCATCAGCGAAACAATTCTCGAACTGATGCATGGGGTTTGTAGCCTTGGAGCCCTTTTTGGTCGACACGCGGACATTGCCCAAGCGAGCAATCTCCATTAAAAATTTAAACCAAAAAAACGTGGTGTGCACGAGACGAACTGGCATGTCACGTGTAGACGCGTCGACCAGATCGAGTAAGATTGATTCCGGACGACGCGACTGGACGCGTCGGGACCAAATGGGCCCAAGGCTACGGGGAACGAGGGGGACAAAAAAAGAGATGAAAAAACCGTTGTCCCCCAAGCCCGGACGAAGGAGTGTGGGAGGAAGGATATCACAAAGACTTCAACTGACTGAAGTGGGAAAACGAGACGAATCCAGAACCTCCTTCGTCTCAGAGCTCGGGACGGCGGTAGAGAGGCGGTGGTACCTTCGATGGTCTGCGTTTGGCTCCAGCCGGTTCGTAAATGTATTCTTCCTCAACTGCAGATTCGCCGCCGAGAGCACTGAACCAGACATTAGCTGGGGTTTGGGATGAGTGGACAGATAGATAGGTGACTCACGCAAGTTGTTCCATGATCCAAGCCTCACGACGAGATGCGTCGTGTTCGCGACGGTTGACAGTCTCCTCACGACGACTTATCTCGCGCTCACGCTCGGCAATTTTGAGTTCGCGGTCGAGGATATCGTCGAACCGCACGTTGCTTTCCTTCCACCATCCCGGCGGTGTAAGGTCCTTGTCCTGGACAACCTCCTTGATAACGGTCTGAATCGGAGGGGGTTCAAAGGTCGCTTGCGCCACACAAGGAGGGCAGGATGTCGGGACAGGGCTAGGCCCAATGACACCACCAGGTGCGCCGACGAGGATCTCGGCTTCACGGCGAGCGACTTCTGCTTCACGCACCGCAACATTGCTCTCGCGGGCGATAAGAGCTTGAGATCGCTTGGGCGTGAGCACGCTCCAAACACCTTGGGTAGCAGGGTCCCCGGGTGTGCTGGTAGAGGAACTTTGGCTGGGTAGAGAGAGCATGACGGCAAGGACGGCAAGGATAAGAGAAAGAACGAGGAGAAGAGTAGTGGAAGAGATGGTTCTGTGATGACGGTGGGTGGAGCGTTCCGAACGATGCGAGTGCCCCTCTCGGTCGCGGTCACGTTGAGAAGAGGAAGGTTGGGCCATCCTGACGCTGATCGAGTTCGAAGGCGACAAGGATGTGGAGGTGCGGGCGCGCTCGGTGGAAGTTATGTTTGTAAAAGCAGGAGAAACGGGTTTGGGTAGATATGCACAAACGCGAAAGAAATGAAGTCCCTGACGGACGAAAGGTGGAAGATGGGTGTAGAGGGAAAAGATGTAGATTGGGGGAGAAATGTTCAACTTGGGCTCGAAATGGCCGACCCTTTAAAATACCATTGTCTGTATTTCCTTTTTAAGACATTTGTGTGTATTACGTAATGGTGTACAAACAAAAAAATTCCACGTGGACTGGCGCCTCGTGGCTGGCTGGCGGCGATGCGGGCGCCTCTCCTTCCTCGAAAGGGAATATCAGTTTCCCACAGAAATTAATTTCTCGGGGAACCCCGGTAGTTGGGTCAGCGTCACGACTGGGGAAATGTAACGCGCGAACAAAACGCGTGAAAGACGCGAGGCCTCCAACCGTACAACCACGGGCCTTCGCGCCTGCCTGTTGCATCTATGGACCTCCGTCGTCTTGCCCAGGCGAATGCCATGGCGTCCCCGAGACGCTTATCCAACACTTCCAGTCATCATACCACCCGCTCTACCTCTACCACACCACCCTCTGCACCTGCGCCCCTCCCGACACCCAGGACACGAACGTCCTACCCGTTCACTCGATCCCCACTCGAGTCTCCCTCGCTCTCCGCCAGCCTCCCCTTCGACTGGGAGGCTGCGCGGGGCCTTCGCTCCCCGCCGTACTTCCCTCTAGGTCCCAAACGCCGAAGCGCGCGGAAAAGCGAGATCGACAGCCCGAATGGGAAGGCCACATCGGCCAAACGTGCCGTGCGCAGGAAGAGCCTGTATGAAAGGTGATTGCTCCCTCACCTTGTTCAGTTTATGGATTTACAGCTGACGGTGAACGTGGAGGATCACCGCTTTGCCGTCCCGCATCGCCTTTGAGATATCCATCTTCCCGAACAATGTACCGCTCCCCTCACCAAAGACGTCGGCCTGTCTTATCGGCGGCGCATTACACTTCATCCATTTCTGCATTCGGATCTCCCAGATACGATCCATTCCAGACTCGGACGTCGGCTGGGAAGACATGTATCGCGAAGACAACAATGTCGCATGGTTTGATTGGGTACGTCCCTTTCTTGGTGACTTTCACGCGCAACAGAGTCGGCTGAGGAACGTACATCCTTTCTCTCTCTTCCAGACCGTGCCAATGACATGTCTCTTGATTGTCGCGGCCTCGTTGAACACCCTTTTCTTGTTCACTGACACGAAGCTATACCACCTCTTCCTCAAGCCCGACCCCGTCGCGTCTCCCAACGCGCGCTTCGTCTTGGCGCCAACAGATCCGCCCGCGCTCGCCAGCCGCCTGCGTTCGCACGCGTGGAGGATGTTCCTCGCATTCTGGCGCTTCCTGCTCGGCATCGCCCCGTCTTCCTCTCAAGGGAACAGCGCATACGGTGGCCGACGCGTGCAGGAGCTCGAGGTGTGGACGCCGAGCGAGGGGGAGCTCATGCTCTTCTGCATATACTCGCCCATTCACGTGTTTTTGTGGATGTTATGGAATGCGGGGAACTGGATCATGATGGCTGCCGTTATGGTCGGCGTCAGTTTTCAGGTTCGCACCATTTCTTCCCCCTGTCCTTGCTCGACTAACTCTTCGTGTTGATTCCGAATTCGTTGGATCTTCTAGATTCGCGTTCTAACGACGACGTATGAGGCATTGCTCAAGGACAGAACAATTATCGCCGCGGAGGTGCTACACGAGTATGACGAGAAGGTGAGAGACTGCTTGCCTCTTCTCTCAAGAGCGTCACTTAACCTTCTTTATTAGTATGTTTCCCCACGGCTCCACCCAGTGAGAAGGGATGCGTGTGTCATGACCAATGAGGCCGAGATTGTCGATCATACACGTTAATACTATGTTTCTTTATTCCTTTCAATTCGTGCTACAAATGGTGATTGAAAGTCTACAATTTAAAGGCATTGCAAACGCCCAGCTTCGTATTACGACACGACTAGTACACTTGAATGCCACGTAGCCTTAGTGAGGCTTCTCGATGAGTTCATTGCCTTGGAGCGCTGCTCTGCATCACGCGGACTTTGCCTCTGCCTGGTAAAATGTGATCACATCCAGAACGTCGTCCCTGCTACCCAAGTATACGCTAGATCGTTCATGAATGGTAGTTGGTACGATGTCGAGGATGCGCCTGGTGCCTGTTGTGGCTATTCCTCCCGCCTTAAAAATTTCCGATGACATCCGACCCCTGACCGAGAGCAAGTGTGAGAGTACATACCTGTTCAGTCAAAAACGCCATGGGGAATGCTTCGTAGAGCAGCCTGAGCTTGCCGTTCTTGCTCTTCTTGTCATCTGGATACCCAAAAATGCCACCGTATAACAGAGTTCGATGTACATCAGCGACCATACTCCCGACATATCGCGCCGAATACGGAGATTTGCCGGCCGGCGGGTATTTTATGCTGTTGAGGTAGTTGATGGTAGGAGGGTGGAAATACAGCGAATTCCCCTCATTGAATGAGTAAATTTTGCCGCGCGGTGGAATCTTGATATCAGGATGAGTGAGGACGAACTCGCCGAGCGAAGGGTCGAGTGTGTATCCATTTACACCGTTGCCGGTGGAGAGGACAAGGTTCGCAGAAGAGCCGTACCTGGAGGGTGTTCGGGCGGAGCTTACACGTGGAGACCAATGAGCTTACATCGTGTAACCGGCAGCAACCATCTCACTTCCAGGTCTCAAAACATCGTCAATAGTGCCTTCCGATCCCTGGCGCTACAGTTCGAAGTAGGAGTGAACATATGTACCACGCTCAGTAATTCATAGATACTGCTCACAACTTTGTAGATACCAAAGATTGTGCCGACGTTGACACCGGCGTCGATGTTGCTACTTCCATCGAGTGGATCAAACACGACGCAATACTTTCCCTTGTATTCTTCTTCGATGACGACGGCATGGTCAAGTTCCTCAGATATAAGCACAGCTGTCTTGCGTGACGCTCGTAAGGAATTGACCATGATATCGTTGGAAAGCACGTCAAGCTTTTTCTGTTCTTCGCCTTGCACATTTGTGTCACCAGCCAAGCCAACACTGATCAAAAGCCAGTTATCAATACAACAAAGTGGGCGAGGGGACAGATGGGGAACAGACAGGTTGATCAGGCGCGCCTTGCGCACGTTAGAGGCAATGAATTTGGAAGTGAATTCGATGGCATTGATAAGGAGAGTGAGGTCGCCTGTCGCTGCAGCACCGAGACGGATCTGCTCGGAAAGGATGTGACTAGACAGTTGTCAAGGACGACGACCTGATTGGGCAGGGATCGAAACGCACCGGGTGAGGGTAAGGATCTCGGTACTGGGGAATGGAAGTTCGATGGACATGGCGATAATGGTGGTAGAGTTGAAAGGACGACGATTGCAAAGGGATTTTAAGTTAGGATAGCCGCGGCTGAAGAGGAGATCACCATCGCCGTCGATCCACACCTCCGCTCCGTCGGCCCGGTGAGCGATCCATCCCCAGTTCCGGCCCGACAAACACAAGGGACGGTCATCTCTTCTTCCTGGGTCTCAGTTGCACAGAAAACGCGTCGTTCGAGTCTCCCTCGTTCCACCCGTTCACCTCCACGACTTGCCGGACGCCTTTCCCTTCCCCTCTTCCTTCATCCTCCTCCCCATCTCCTTCTAATTCATCTACGAGTTCATCAACCTCTTCTTCTTCCCCATCCTCTGCCGTTGCATGAGCCAGTATCCGGGCATTGATGTCGGCAACTCGCGACGCCAACTCGCGATCATCGACGTCAGTCATTCCCCGATCTACTGGGGTACGAACATTGCTCACACCGACTGAAAGTATATGCGGCGGAGGCATAGCAACGTTCCCTTCCGTACCTTGCAGCAGTGCAGATATCGTGCGCACTGACTCCTCCAGGTCATCGTCCTCAGAGGACCCTTCGTGGTTCCCGGTTTCACTGCGTTTCCGCTTCTTGGGCTTGAAATCGTATTTACTATGAACGAATCAGCAGAGGACTTTAGCATAGGTTTGACTGATGAGGACGCACATATTGGGATCTGGCTCCCAATGAGGATCGTGTGTGCGCATGTGCGCGGTCAGCGTTGTGCGCCTGGTAAACGTCTTCTCGCAGACGGGATCTTCGCATTTATATGGACGTTTACCTGTGTGTGTTCTTCGGTGCCGCGCAAGTGAACTCGAGTCACCAAAGGTCTTGTTGCACCCGGGATACTCGCAACCGTGCGGTTTCTCACCGGTGTGCACACGCATATGCACATCTAGCGCGGAGCGCTATCGGATATGAATGTGGGCGTAAGTCCACACGTGGTACGGTACGACAACTTCGAACGAATACCTGAATAAATTTCTTCCCGCAACTCGGATGAGTGCAAACAAATGGTCGCTCTCCAGTGTGTATCCGTGTGTGGCGAAGCAGATCGCTGCGCCTTGTGAACCGCTTTCGACACTCTTCGCACGCGTGCGGTTGCTTCTTGCCATCTGAAACTGGTATGCCGCCTGCAGGTAGCTCTGGTACTTTGGGTTGAATAGCGGATGTTGAAGGTTGAGGCTGTGCTGAGTAGCCTGACGTGTGGTTGTCAAGGAACGCCACTACGGACGAATTGGTGTTAAGCGTTGTCGGGGTGGTCCGTAATGGCTGTCGTTTCTGCTGAGGTTGAGGTTGCTCAGGATGTTGCACAGTGGATTCATGTTCATCAGAGGCGAGGATAGGCGAAGGCGCGCCAGAAGGTGGCCGTATCACCTGTTCCACAACGTCGTCTGCTTCACGGGTGTCCGGAGCAGCGCCCAATGGCACGTGTGGATGTTCGAACTGTACCAAGTGGTTTAAAATATCAGTAATATCGCCAAAGTCATTCTGCACGTCGGACGTGAGGGGCAGCTCGTGTTCGTCCAAGTCCAGACGTTGGCGCTTTCGCGCTCCAGTGGTGCCCCCATCGTGGGTGTCGCTATGCGTATCAGAGCAATATAGGAACCGCGAGTCATCGGAAAGAGCCGCATGCGTGTCATTGATTCTGGGTGAAATTATGCGAGGGGGGTCGTCGGCGGTAAGAGAGTGGAATGCGGGGGCTGCGCGCGTCTTGTCCTTGTTTGCGCTCTCCTCGGCTGCGACGGCCTGAAGCATTGCAGCGATATGGTTAAAGTCAAGGTCAGACATAGGGATAGGTTGTGACTGCAGAGTATGGTGTACAGTTCCTGGGGAGTGAGTTGGCGAAGGTACGTCATGCTCCTGTCTCTTGTGATGGAACTCGTTAGCGGATGGGTGTGTAACGATCGCGTTTTGATTCAAAAGTGTGTTGAGTTCACGTTCTAGAAGATCAACGTTGAGTTCGGGGTGTGCATCCTGGCTCGTGGAGAGGAAACTGAGGTGGGTATGGTTGTCCTGTCGCTTGTGGGCGGTAAAGAGGATGGAAGGGGATGAAGCGGAAGGGGAGTGGGATGAGGGAGAGGATTGATACGGAAAAGGAGATGCAGAAGGAGGAGAGTCATGAACGACGTCTGAAAGAGCAAGGACGGGTGAGTTGGGTGCTGCGTGGTCGTGCGTGGTAGATGAATCCATCAGGATGCACACTCTTTGCTCTTTGCGAGGCCAAACGTGCAACTACGCTCACCCCGGCCCGGTTAACTCCGGTATATGTGGGTTGCGCGGCTTCCCACTAAGACATCTCTCTCTCTCCGATACCGAACAGAATGCCAAAAATCAAGCCAAAGAGGTACCATGGTTACAACGTACTTCTCTTTGTCCTCGGAACCCTCTTTCCTCCCCTCGGTCAGCTCTGTTCTTCTCCTTCCGTTCATCCTCACTAACGTTCTCCCAGCCGTTGCCGCCCGTTTCGGCATCGGAGGCGACTTTTGGCTTAATCTCTTCCTCACCTTAGCTGGTTATATCCCCGGTCGGTGAAATTTCTCATCATTATACTATCCGCCCTTCCCAACTTCCTTTCCTCAGGCCACGTTCATAATTTTTACATCCAGAATATCCGCAACAACAAGAACCATCGACGCACTCCTAAATGGGCTCAGCGTTATGGTCTAGTCGATACTACTACTATAAAACGTAAGGAACGCCGCTCCGAGTGGGCAAAACGCTATGACGAACGCCACCTTCAATCGACCCTCGAGAACCAACCATTGGAGGAGGGTCAGAATCCCGACATATCAAACCCCGCCGATTCTGCCGATTCTGCAGCCCCGTCCCGTCCCAGAGCCGATGATGGGGAGCTCTGGAGCGCACAGGAGGAGCAGTATTATGGTGATGGCAGCAGCAATGGCGGCAGCAACGAGAGCCGTTCTAATCGCTGGCATTACCCTGCCAACTTCGATGATGCGACCGAAAGCCCTGCGCTGGGCTCAAGCACGTTGAAGAAGAAGAAAAAGGTGAAGAAAGATCGATTTGCGCGCACGGAGGACGCATACTCTATATCTGAGGATACATCACGACGGCGGAAGAAGAAGCGCTCCACTGCCGTCGAAGACAACGCTTCAGAGAGAAGCGGTTCGACCGTTCCCGAGGACCCAGAAGGAGGACACTATGGCGACTCTGCGAGGCGCACGGGTGCGCATGATGCTAGTGGTACGCGAGTGGTAGTCGAGACGAATTTTGATCATCAATTCTGAGATTTTCGGAGAACTGATTTGGGAGCCTGGTGATGGCATCACACTATTTTCTCTACTTACGATTACCATATCATATGCTACTTCCTAACATATAGCCCTGCCTTCAGGGGACAACAAACGTCAGATCTGGTCGTCTCACAACACAGAGTTCTGCGTACTATCCTTAGAGTCCCGATCAGAGTCCTCTGTGTCCAAGTCCTGAGCCCTGGGTCTCTCTAAAGCGTGTAGGTAAAGAATAGTGAAAAGTGGAAATCGGGAAGTCACACCATAAAAAAACATGAAATTGATGTACATCCGGGCATGCCAGTGCCTTCCGGATCGAGGAGCGATTCAATGCCCTATAGAGGTCTGCGTGCTTGTGTATTGTAGATTGGTTCGCCTGTCGCCAATCATGTTTGTGATCATCACGATCATATGCATTGCATCGGATGCAGGAGGGCCCCGGGCCCAGCACTTGAACGCTACTCGCTGTACAGGCTGACACCAGACGGCTGTCCCCACGGGGAGCACAGAGGCGTTAGTAAAGTAGAGATTGAACTGGGTGAGGGTGCGGAAGGTGCGTTGGCGAGTGCAACGAAGAGGAAGCAGTTTTTTACAATATGTCCTCCACCAGTAGCGTGTGGGCGGGGCGTGTGTGAGACTCTGATTGTGTTACATACAACGTGGTGGCTCAGGCTGGGTCGCCACGTTTCGGGTGGACTGGGGTCCAAGATAGTAGCAAGATAATGGTTGCTTAGAAGAGAAGACAAGTAGATTAACACAGTCAACGAGTCATTACAGTCTATCGGATGAATAGCACGTCTATCAAACCAAATCATCAAGATGCGTCTCGAATGTCTCAAGCTGCCGCCTGTATGTACGGATAGTGATCGAGGAGCGCGCGTCATCGGCAATGGATTAGATAGGGCTGATCCTCACCGTCGCATTTGACCTACCGACGTACCATCAATGCCCATCATTCTCGCCAACAGCCAATGGCCCGATGTCATGTTTGACGTCGTCTCCGATCAATCAGAACTAGTTTGTGCCCGGATTTACTAGTTGTTGCGAAACTCCCGGGTTCCATGGATCACGCACGGGTTGTAATTGCGCGAGCGCTACGCGATAACAACCGAATACATCCCGTACTTCAAGGGGCTGAGCTACAAATTATGCTTCTCCCCTTGAGTTTCATCTATCGTTAAGCCACACCGCAACGGGGAACAGCGAACGTCTCGCAAGCACTTCTCGGCGATCGTACCAAAAATAAAATTCCGTCCGCACGTCCTCACGAGAGGGCATGATCAGAACAGGCCAACAACCCGCCCAGTTTGAGTATCGAGTCCGACCTCCCAGAACCCTGTGAGACAGCGCATGAGGTCAAGGTGAGGCATTCAAGGATGACAGGACTCGCCTGGCCTGGTTCCGAGGCCAGGCATGGTCTGCATGTCCCCCAGGAGGGGGTACAGGAAGCCGGCCCCTGCTGAGAGCCTCACCGAACGAATCGGAACAACGAAACCTTTTAAACAAACATAAAAGAGAATGCGCCGTCCGAAGTGAGAAAAAGATGGGGGCAAGCAAATTTACGTCAAGACCGACCAGTTGGAGCGTTTTTCAATTTGGGGTCGTGCGAGAACGAATACTGCGTTTTCGCCATGCAGACTACACAAGTTGTCAGTCGCGGAGCATGCAGCGAACATACCGCAGATCAAAGGAACGGCGACACGAACTGGGAAGGTTTCCGTAGCCTTGCCTGGTATAGGTTTCGATTTGTCGTTTGGCGAGATCGCTAAGCTCGATGCCGTCCGCGCCGTAAATGTCTCTGGCAATGGTGGCAATCTTCTCCTCAATGGGGATGTTTAAGTCATAAAGGAACTTGAATTGTGAATCGCCCTCGCAAGCAGCGACCAGAGCTTCCGCCAGCTCCCGCGCACCAGCGCCGCCTTCGGCCCAGTGATTGCTGACAACAGCAGCATCCGCGCCACTGGCCAGTGCTTGCTCCCGAATGAGCTGAAGTTCGGCAGGGGTATCGGACCTATGTGGATGTCCGTCAAAGGCAAAGCATGGTGGCTAGGGACAGTCACCGTACGCAAAACGGTTGATAGCCACCAAAACCTTCAAGCCGAATTTCTTGGCGTTCTGAATATGTCGCTTCAGGTTCTTCGTACCTTCTTTGAGTATGAGCAGGTCTTCTTTGGTGTAGGTATCCGCGAGTGGTTTTCCGGGGGTGACATCGGGTCCGCCACCATGCATTTTTAATGCACGCGTAGTCGCGACGATGACTACAGCATCCGGTGTCAATCCGCTCACTCGGCACTTGATGTTGCAGAACTTTTCCATGCCCATGTCCGCACCAAAGCCGCCCTCGGTCAGGACATACCCAACGCGCTCATGGGGGTCACCCTCCTCTGTGCCCACAAGCTTAAGGGCGACACGGTCAGCCAGGATGGATGAGTTGCCATGGGCAATATTCGCAAAGGGCCCAGCATGTACAAAGACGGGCGTGCCTTCGAGAGACTGCATGAGGTTAGGCTTGATCGCGTCTTTCAAGAGAACCGCGAGAGCTCCGCCCACGCCGAGGTCGTCAGCTGTGATTGCGTCACCATGCTTGCTCGTTGCAACTACCATAGCCCCTAGACGCTCGCGCATATCCTGCAGGCCAGTGGTCAGAGCCAGCACAGCCATGCATTCGCTAGCAACGGCGATATCAAAACCAGCTTCACGTTCATGACCCTTTTCTGCATCACCCTGACCCAGGGTGATCCTACGAAGGAAGCGATCGTTCGTGTCCACGACGCGATTCCAGGTAATGGTCTGTAGGTCCACATCTAGGCGCACAAAACGCTTAATCTCTTCTGGAGTAAGATCTTTGGGGTTAGTTTTGTTTATGCCGAGCTTTTGCAGGCGTTTGAACATGAGCGGCGCAAACTCGCGTTTGCCATTCTTAGCTGGCACTAGCCGATTATACAGCGCTTTGTCTGTCTGCGTTGCCTCGTGGAATATCCGAGCGTCGAGTGCCGCAGCTAGCAAGATGTTAATGATGCTTGTAATGCCGGTCATCAAGATGCTAACCCAATAGATTGTTTGCCGCCGACACGGCATGTATATCACCAGTCAGGTGGAGATTGAACTAGGGAAGCTCAGAGCGGAATCAGATTCAGAAGCCCAAAGAGGCAGACCTCGTCCATAGGAATAACTTGGCTGTATCCACCACCTGCGGCACCGCCCTTGATTCCAAATGTTGGACCTTGGCTAGGCTGACGCACACAAGCGAAAACAGGACGGCCCAAATGAGCACCTATCGCCTGTGATAAACCAATGGTGGTCGTTGATTTACCCTCTCCAAGTGGGGTTGGGGTGATGCCAGAGATAACGACATATTTCCCGTTTTTTCTATGTTGTAAACGTTCCAAGACAGTGAGTTCAACCTTTGCCTTGTACCTGCCATAGTTCTCGAGTTCATATGCAAGCAGACCAACTTCCTGAGCGAGCTGCAGAATCGGTTTCGGTGTTTGCTCCATTGCGATCTCGATGTCGGCCGGGACTTTCTCCTTGAGGTGCAACTTGAGTGGTTTTACTTTTCGTGACCCAGCATCTTCCCAGAGGCGCTCCGCGGACTTGAGTGTATTAAACATCAGTTGTGCCACCGTCATTGGGCCAACACCACCAGGGACAGGTGTAATATACGATGCGACGCGGCTGGCAGAAGCATAGTCAACATCTCCTACTAGGCGTTGGCCAGACTTCTTAGTCGCATCTGAAGATAATTTGAGATGCAAAGTCATTAAGGAAGATCTTAGCGTACCTGGGATATAATTTGTACCGACATCGATTACTACGGCACCAGGCTTGATCCAAGAGCCATGCACAAATTCGGGTTGTCCGATGGCAGAGACGAGGATATCGGCAGATTTCACCTAAGAGGATTTATCAATACACCGCAATCATATAGAGTGATGGCATACGATCTCCGGAAGGTTCCTGGTCTTAGAATGGCACTGCGTGACCGTTGCATCCTTGTTGCGCAGCATTACCGAAACAGGATTCCCGACGATATCGCTTCGACCGAGTACAACGGCACTGGCTCCAGTAAGTGGGACTCCCGTCGATTCGAGAAGACGCATGACGCCGGTGGGTGTACACGGAGTAAACAGTGGCAAAGAGGCACGAGAAGACAGGTGGCCTATGTTATAGGCATGAAATCTATGGGACGTAAGCGGAGCCTATGTTGTGGTGTGCGCGACAGAGCCTACCCATCCACGTCTTTCTCTGGGCTAACGGCTTCAGTAACAATGCGTTCGCCGTCAGCGCCGATGTGGTCACCCAGTGGCAACTGAACGAGGATCCCACTAACGGTATCATCCCTGTTGAGTCTTTCTACAACGCTGACGATCTCGTCCACAGTCGCCTCTACCGGTAAGGTGATATGTTTGTATTTAATGCCGACTTCCTCGGCAGCCTTGATCTTCATACGGACATAAACGCTTGAGTCAGGTCGCGCGCCAGCCTGGACTATGGTCAGTTGCGGCTGAAAGCGAGGGGATCTGGACTGGAGTGCGTTGATCCTCTGGGCGACGCTATCACGAATTGACCTGGGTGGGCACGATTAATAGTCTCTCCCAGTTATAAGAAGAAAAAAATGATGACTTTGCGATGATGGTTCCATCTATTATCTTTGCTGAGACTGCAGTGGCCATCAGTGGGTTGTGGGATGTCAAGAGTCGCTGCAACCGCTGAGGTACAGGGCGCAGACTTTGAATCATTAAGCGAGCCAAAGAGCGCGCAGCTGTTTTGTTTACGTTTACAGTCGTTTATGGAATGTTCCGACAAACGCTGGTAGGGCCAAAAGCTGGAAACAAGACGCGTGTTGGGACATAAAATCGTTCTGTTGGGAAAGTTTGGGAACCTTATGGGACAACAGGTTCAAATCTCTGACCGTCCTGTGTGTGAAATCCCCAAAATGCCCGGACGCTGTCAATTTCCGCTCACGTGGCACACGCGACCATTTTCACTCCTTCAGCGCTTCGAAGGCGCCTTTTGGTCATCCTCTCTTCCACTCAAAACAATTCGACGCTCACAGGACGCGGCTCGGTCTGCACATTATACCTCTATTCTATTCCACATTAACCCTCCTTATTCTCCTCGCCAATCATGAGTCGCAACGCCTTGAGCCTTCTCCGATCCGCCACCTCATCGTTGTCCAACTTTGCTGTCACCCGTTCATATTACCCTGCTCATCGGAGAGTCGTGTTATTGTCTCGAACTTACTCGGGTACAACACCGGAAAAGGCCAGCGAACCTTCGGAGGGCCCAGAGAGTGCTGAGAAGGTTGTCGAGGAGAAACAAGACCCGGTTCCTCCGTCGTCCGAGGTCGAGACCAAACTCAGGGCTAAGGAGGATGAAGTAGTAGACTTAACAGTACGCCCATCTCAGCCAGCTAATCTCCCCACTAGCTCTGATCGACCCTAAAATTTTAGGGCCGGCTGCGATATCTCCAAGCCGACTTTCTAAATCTCCAGCGAAACGCGGCTCGCGAAAAGGAGCAGACGCGAGACTTTGCCATCACTCGCTTCGCTGGTGACCTCCTCGAAACCGTTGATGTGCTGTCCCTCGCACTCAAATCAGTACCTTCATCTACCCTCACACCGGCAGAAGGGGTGAACTCGTCACCGGATTCATCTCCATCGGATAACAAAACACCATCCGCTTACTTGCAAGAGTTGCACCACGGAGTTGAGATGACGCAACGTCTCCTATTGCAAACTCTGTTCAAATATCAAGTGAAACCGTTTGATCCTACAGGCGACAAGTTCGACCCCAATAAGCACGAGGCGTTATACCAGGTGCCAGTGCCGGACAAAGAGCCCGGAACAGTCATTGACTGCCAAAAAGTGGGCTATACAATTAAAGATCGAGTTTTGCGTGCAGCGCAAGTTGGAGTTGCCCAGGAGACGACATGATCATGTAGTGGTTATTCTGGGGACTGTAGTGTATGACCTCTATATGGGGCACTTAGACCTGCACATTCACGCCGTAGATTTGGGAACACACCCTCCGCACACTTCTCATATTACTGCACTAATAATTACCGAATCTCAACTCCTAACCGCTCCAAGCCTGAAATGACGCGATGCTGCAATATGTTGACCTCATCGTTCACCAATGACCTAAAGAGCATGAACACAATTCTCAGATTCGGAATACGACAAGATTACCTGTCGAATGAACGATAACTGACACGGACGGTCAGACTGTGACGCTGTGTTTTCGGATGTGTGAACCTGTCAATCTTCACGGCAGATGTAAGAGGGCGACATGGCAGTCGAGTTGAAAAGTCGTACGATGGTTACATCCTCCACGAGATCACCGGCAACGTCCCTCACTACATCGTAGAGGTCATTTTCATGCATATCGTGATTTGGTTTCCAGAAGCTGATATCTCGATAGCTGGCAGGATATTTGGAATATGGCTTGAATGCGTCAATTTTTCCATGTGTAAATTGCGAGAGAAACCGGGGGTCTTCGGACCAGAATAGTCGGATATCGGGTATAGAATAGAGAATCATGGCAATGCGCTCCAGGCCAAGGCCAAAGGCCCAACCCATTTTGTTTGCGACACCTGTCAGTCGAAAGGTTGATTTGAGTTCACGGGTTGGCCGCAGTCAGTTGTCATGTACCTGCGCGATCAAGGGTTGATTGTAGAACAACACCACAACCTAAGATCTCAAGCCATTTTCCACGGAAGAAAACCTCGACCTCGTAACTTGGGCTCGTGAATGGGAAATATGCCTCTATCCATCTGACACGGAGTGGGTCGTCCTTGGACGTGCCAGCGACATCAGCGAATAATTTATACATCAAACTGTTCAGGTGGAGCTTTAGATTTTTTGCGGTGACTTCCGAACTACGCACATCATGCGAAGTCTGCGCTGGGTTGGTCTCTGAGACATGAGGGACGTCTTCGATGTCGATGTTAGACAACGCCAGCTGGCGCTCGAGTCGTTGGCTCTCTTGTTCAATATTTTCAACGCTTGATGCGTCAGAGCCGAAGATTTTTGCTCCCTCCATCTGATGGAAGACGGGATAGTGCGACGCGTCTATCTCGTCGCGTCGGTATACATCCGCCGTGAGCAACCAGCGCTCAGTCCCCTTGGCAAATACCTTCGACTTCGTGAGCCGAAGTGTGCGTACGGAGCATTGCATTCCTGTTGATGTAGTAGGAGTCCGTCTTTGCCCTGCCGGGGTGATCAGCCGGGAAGGAGAGCGAATCGAAATTCTGGTAAGGGGTAACGATGGGTGACAGTGAGGAGATATGTGTAAAGTCCGGGAAATGGCTCTCTATGATACAGCGTAATGTGCTGATCGGATGGCCCTCTAGCCCATGAAGACGCCTAGAGAGTTTGGACGAGATTGAGGATGTGAGGTTCGTGTAGTCATCGGTAAGATAAGTATTGTCGAGGACTCGAATATGTGAAGGAGCTGACGTGCTTTGAGGATGCCGGGCTATTATAGGCAGCCAGCTAGGGAAATGGCACAATTGGCGAGTCCGCAGAAGCCAGGTCATTTCACGGCCGCAACAAGGCAAGCAGAAGCGAAGCGAAAGTCCCGGCGATCCCGGGCCGGTAGCTTTGACGTGTCCGTGGCCTGAAGGACGTTTCTCCCCATGTCACTCACCATAAAGATACCTAAGAAAGGCGACATGAATTCATCGGTATCTCTTTCACAATACTACTCCACACTTTTTACCTTACGTCTCTCTTCGTAGGCTACTGAACCCTCCTCTGCCCGTCGCAGGATGAACAGAAGACGAGTAACAACTGATTCAGAGGAGGACAACTATGAGCCATTTCCCCCACGTTCAGAAACCAAGCCAAGACGGACGTCCTCATCAAAGGCGAAGGGACACATAGAGAAGGAAGGAGATGCTCCATTACAGGACGAACGCAAACCGCAACCTGCAAGGGCACGGGATCGCAACCAACCTGGCAGATCAAAGCGTCCTAGGGACGAGACATTGTCTGCAGAGGAGCCAGCGGAAGTAAATGTCGCGGCTGTACTGGAGGCCGGATCTTCCATCATTGCCACTACCTCCGCTACCCAATCAGGCGCCCTTAAGGAGGAGTCCGCACCTGTTGCTCTTCCCCAATTTAAGAAGAGGCGACTTCCTCCAATCATGAAGAACAAACCTGGCACCGCTCCTTCCATTAGTGGCACCTCGAGCCAGTCGACAGCAGGAAAACCAGGCCCCAAGCCTCCTGAAGTGAAGGGAGGTCCCGGTATCGCGCAAGACACAGCGGATCCATTGTCAGCATTAAAGAGGCCAAAGCGAGTCAATAATCAACAAGAGGTCAACCTCAATGACAAGAGTGTGTACGAATCACTTTTTAAGCACGTGCGTCCTCCGTCATGAAGCTCGTGTCGAGTTTTGACGCAGGTCCCAGTCTGGTGGCTCCACCCCACGTGCAGGTCTCAACCCGAAAGAGAAAGAAGAGCGACGGAGAGAATTGGATAGAATGCGGGAGGAGGATCGTGCGCGGCGCGCAGCGGATGCCGTGAGCCCTCTTGCTTGTGAATTGTATACACACCGAGTTCTCACTCAATCTCGACAGGAACACGTCTTCAACCTTCGCGCCCAACACGACAAGATCACAGCTTTTATAGACCGCTTGCAAGCCCGACGCAGCGCAGCACTCTGGCCCAATATCCTTGCTGTTGCTTTCCGGCAAGAACGCGAGCGGGATGAGCGTCGGCGAGAGCAAGAGCGCGCAAAGCAGGGGGAAGTTGTTGCGAAGGAAAAGGAGACACGAGAGGTTCCTGATGTAAGTTAGCTGGGACTTTGTGCGTCAACTGGGCCATGTCTCGTGTTTCATCCCGCGTTTTATTGGTATCTGGCAGGTCCGAGTCGTAGCTTTGTTGAACGGGCCGATCGTTGGTTTGCCCCGAGTGATCCTTGTCCGGAATGAAACACCATCATGGCCAGCGATAGCATTCCCCTCTCCGGACCCAAAGCGGCTGTCTGACAACCCACATATGAAATGCATCAGACTGAACATAGTTTTTGGGGACTCTCCGTCACGCAACTACAGGCATGTCCCCTTCGTTTCCGAGCAACGAGGAAATGTACTTAGCCCATGTAAGTCAAGCGAGTCTTGTGTATTCGCGACCCTAGTGGCACGCGAGGGAAGCGGTCATCTCGGAGCCGTCCATAACGGTTGCGGGCATAGGCACAGAGGCAGTATAAATATCAAAGTACGTTGTACGTCAAATAAGCGCCTATCTTAATTTTTACCATGACATCCCCAGCACTTTTGTCTGGCGCCAGTACCGCCTCACTGCTGGAAGCGCTCATAGCAAAATTCGAAAATGGATTTTCCCTAGATGAAACCGACTCTACCGAGTGAGTCTTATACCCCTTCTCAACCGGACGCGAATCGCTAATGGAGTCCGCCAGTGGGCTTAGCGAGAGTCTCAACGTCAGTCACGTCTGTGGATTACACCGAAACATTTAGGTAAATTGAAACCCCTCCCCACAGGTAGAAATTCGAAGACTAGCCGCGCTCCTCCCACGCGTGCATATAGTCCTCGCCCGCCGGCAGAACACCGAGCCCATCATCAATAGAATTCCCAGCGAGATTCTCGCGCACATATTCAAATTGGCGAGTACCGCGGAGGCAGACGCTCACCCAGCCCGTCGCATCATCACGCTCTCTTTGGTTTGCCATCACTGGCGCCAAACGGCACTCGGATTTCCCGCGCTTTGGAACACGATCCATCTTCAGGAGGGCGCCATCCACGACTTTCAATTTGCTGCGCTTTGCTTGGAACGGTCGAAGGAGGCATCCCTCAGCATCATTATTTCGACCCTTTTCCGCGGAGAACAAATATCCAACTTCTTCTCGCCGTATTCCTCTCGAATCGAGAGCGTGTCGATCTGTGTTCCGTTCAAGTGTTCGTCGCACGACGTCCCGCGTTTCCTCCTATCCACCTGTGGATTTTTCGCCCCAAGGCTGAAGTGCCTTCGTTTGTGCACCGCAATGTGGGGTTCTTACCACGCTCCTGTTCTTCCCTCGATCTTTGGTGGCGACATATCACGCATCACACATCTCCACGTTGAATCGTTCTCGCCGTTTCCTGGGCACTCCTTCGGTCACCTAACCCATTTGGCGTTAAGTTCACAATCCCAATATGAAAAGAGACCTTCCATGACGGAGTTTCTCGACCTCCTCGAGGCTAATTCCTACCTCGAAGAGCTCCTGTTAGATGACGCCGGCCCCTCTATCAACACCTCCGACAGCCGCCCTCCAATCCATTTGCCGCATATGCAATTTCTAACTTTTGTCGCGACTCTGACGGAGAGGGCGGTGGCGTCGCGGGTTCTATCTCACCTCCAACTCCCTCACCTGTGCTCTATTCGGGTGCATCGGGATATGGACCCATCTCATTTAGATGAGCTTTTGCCATCTCCGTTCCCCGACGATGTTCATCATCTGCCGACGTTTGCGATCGTCGAAAAGCTCTCGCTCCGAGACGATTTGAAGGCCTTCGGAGAGGGATCTGTCCGATATAGCGCCACCTCCCGTCAATCCGGTGTCTCCACGTCATATCGTCTGCGGGGCTCGGAGACCCATGATATGTGGCCGGAGGCCGCCCTGAACAGTTTTCTGCATTCCATTCCTTGCTCGCAAATACGAGTGCTGCACCTCAATTTACGAAAAACTGCCTCATCTTTCCACGCCGACGCATGGAGAATTCTATTCGGACGGTTGACAGTTCTAAAAGAGCTCTACCTCGCCGATATGGACGTCTCCAATGTTGTAGAAGGCATGGTGACTCTTGATCGAGATGTGAAGGATATGGCCATCCTACCGGAACTAGTCAAGGTTTGCCTCATTCGCCCGACGACCTTGGATATCAACGTGCTACTCTCGTGGAATGAAAAGCATCTAACGCACGAACGGTCCATCAATCACACTCTGATTATAGTGTTGGATGGACACAAGATGTCATCTTTGGGACTTGAAATACCTGTCTGTTTACCTGGGAATGTGCAAATCTATACGGCGGGGTCCACGTTCGGTGACGTCCCTGATCATTCCTTCGAGGAGCCAGAGGAGCCCTTGTTCATGACCTGTCCACCTTTCGGGAGAGATATGTAGCTATACTACAGACCTTTTATGTTTTATTAGTAGTATAGTAATAGCATTAATGCCCAATCATTAGTGACATCATGTGACTAACTATTGTTTGACGCGTCGACGACAATTGACTCGGTTGTCGTTGACGGTGATTCTACAAGGCAGAGCTCATGAAGTTCCTTATCGATGACCTTCCTGTGGGCTGTCCGTGTACATTCTCTCAAACAAAATTGAATAATTTGTCTTCGCAGATAGTTTTTCCTTATGACCGAATATATCCTGGTGCGTCACAACCCTACCTTTGCAAATGATCTCGTCACGTCCATTGTACTACAGAGCAATATGCGTACATGTGTGACTTGAAACGAACTCTAGATGCGACGGTGTGTACATACGTCCGGACTTGGCAGGCAATCCCTCACCCCTGTGTAATGACGCAGGGACACTGCGTACTGGAAATGCCTTCAGGGACAGGAAAGACGGTCTCTTTGCTCTCCCTAATCGTCTCGTATCAGCAGGTATCACTTATCCCCCTTAAGATATAAGCTTCAGACTGTCATTGACCCTCAGTCCTTTCCCGTGAAACGCAAACTCATCTACTGCTCTCGCACAGTCCCGGAGATCGAGAAGGCTCTCTCTGAGTTGAAGCGACTGATGGAATATCGCATATCAGTTTCAGAGACAGATGAACAGCGCGAGAAGGAAAAGGCCTTTACTGGCTTGGGATTGACCAGTCGCAAGAATCTTTGCATACACCCCGAGGTACGAGGGTTCTGCCAACCATTTGTGCCCTCCATGACGCACATTCGAAGGTGTCCAAAGAGAAGAAGGGCAAGGTCGTGGATGCTCGATGTCGAGACCTTACGAATGCCGCTGTGGTGACCAAGGCAAGAGCTGATCCGGGCTCAGTAGAAGTGTGTAATTTCCATGAGGTAGGTTTCGTTTTCACGTGAGCTTTTCCCCATGCTATCACTCAAGGACGTGCCGAAAGAGCATGAATAACATCCCGAACGACAAAATCCTGCCACCCGGCATCTGGACGTTGGCGGACATCTTGCAGCACGCGCGAGATTCCGCAACTTGCCCATATTTTACCATCCGACGTTCGGTTTGCTCGTGCCTTCTGTTTTCCATGAAGAAGAGTTGATTCGTCACTCAAAGATGCCCTTCGTCGACGTCATCATTTACTCCTTCCACTACCTTCTCGACCCGAAGGTGGCGGAGCAAGTCTCGAAGGAGATGTCTAAAGACTCGATCGTAGTGTTCGACGAAGCGCATAATATAGGTGCGTAGCGAGGACACCTCACGTTGCCGTTCCTCTGTTCAAGTAGCGTTTAACCTAGACAATGTGTGCATCGAGTCACTGAGTATCGATTTGACTCGGCCCATGCTCGACGCGGCTGCTCGAAGTGTGGACAAGCTCGCAGATAAGATCGATGAGCGCGTTGCTTTCGAAATTTGAGTCACGGAGAAATATTGATTGGCACTCTAGGATAAAGAAGACAGACGCGTCCAAGCTGCAGGACGAATACGCCAAGCTCGTAGAAGGACTACAGGAGGCGGCATCTGCCGAAGACGCTTTCATGAGTAATCCAGGTCTGCACCGAGCCCCATTCACAACGGCCTTTGAGCTAAGTCGTGGTACAGTTCTACCCGAAGACCTCCTCAAAGAAGCTGTTCCGGGGAATATTCGAAAGGCCGAGCATTTCGTAGCTTTTCTCAAGCGGCTTGTCGAGTATCTCAAGGTCGGGACTTTAAACTTCGTTCAAAGGAGACCCTCCAACCATATGCATGTGCTGATGTCGGTCTAGACTCGCATGCGTGTGTTGCATGTTGTCGCAGAGACGCCGTTGTCGTTTCTCCAACATCTGAAAGATATCACTTATATCGAAAGGAGGCCTCTCCGGTAGGCCAGCCGCACATTTGGATATCATCGCGAAGCTACATCGTCGCGACAATGCCCTCCTTGAATAGGTTCTGTGCAGAACGATTACAATCTCTTGTCCGAACCCTCGAGCTCAGCCGCTTGGACGAATATTCGTCATTACAAAAAGTCGCGAATTTCGCGACGCTTGTCTCAACGTACGAAAAGGGTATTGGCGTTCCTGCTTTAGATTGCTCCCCTGTCAGAAATGACGGTGTGACCTTTAGGTTTCCTCCTCATTCTCGAGCCGTTCGAAACGGACAATGCCACGGTGCCAAATCCTGTGTTCCATTTTGTGTACGTCTCTGAATCAAGGTCGTCCTTACCGTGTGCGTAGCCGCATTCTCAAAGTACCGTACTAGTTGCATGGACCCCGCCATTGCTATCAAGCCCGTCTTCGAGCGTTTCAGCAGTGTGGTCATCACCTCCGGAACAATCTCACCGCTCGACATGTACCCCAAAATGCTGCAATTTACCCCCGCGGTCCAAGAGACGTATGCGATGACTTTGACGCGCAATGCCTTCCTACCTCTTGTGAGTCACAAGTCAATCGCCGGTTCCTGATTAGTCACTTGACCGAGACCTCAGGTGATAACCCGAGGCAGCGACCAAGTCGCAATCAGCTCTCGCTTCGAGGTACGAAACGATCCGGCCGTGGTTCGGAATTTCGGAAGCATTTTGGTGGAATACAGCAAGATTGTACCCGATGGAGTGGTTGCATTCTTCCCGAGCTACCTCTACATGGAGTCCATCGTTGCGGCATGGAACGACATGGTCTGCATTTATGAGCCTACCACACCACATTCAGAATATAACTGGTCTTTTCCTCACAGGGCATCTTGAACGAAGTCTGGAAGCATAAACTCATCTTTGTTGAGACACCTGATGCAAACGAGACAAGTATTGCTCTCGAGAACTATCGGAGGGTAGGTTTCGTTTACCGTTCTCTAAACGCGTGGTTGCCAATCTAAAGCTAGGCATGTGACAATGGCCGAGGGGCTGTATTGCTGTCTGTTGCAAGAGGGAAGGTATCCGAAGGGATTGACTTTGACCATAACTATGGTCGCGCTGTGATCATGTTTGGGTAGGTTTCCAGAGTCGCAAAGGGATTCATGCTCATTGCTTATGTTAGTGTCCCGTATCAGTACACAGAAAGCCGAATATTGAAGGCACGCTTGGAGTACTTGCGCGACGCTTATCGGATACGCGAGTCCGAATTCCTGGGCTTTGATGCGATCCGAAATGCGGCCCAGTGCGTCGGTCGTGCCCTACGAGGAAAGACCGACTGGGGACTCATGGTCTTTGCGGATAAGGTTAGTCGTGTGCGGTTGGCTACCATTAATGGAAATTAGAAATGAACTCATACTGTGGCGGCATCCTTAGCGCTTCGCTCGTGCGGATAAGCGGGCGAAGTTGCCGCGGTGGATCAACCAGTACATAACCGAAACTGCGGCGAACCTTTCGACAGACATGGCCTTGACGTTGTCAAAGCTTTTCATGCGCACTATCTCACAGAATGCAGGCGAGAATATGACCGGTGTGTCATTGTGGACGGTGGAGGACGTCGAAAAGGCACAGGCAGCGCAGCGGCAAGCCGAAGTGGAGCAGAGTGCTGCAGTGGCCGCTGGGCTATCACAACCTAACCAGGGAAGGGTGCCGATGGACGAAGACGAGGTGTACGAGGAGGGCGGTTTCTCAGACCGGGTGCTGGGTGAGGTTGACCTGGATTTATACTAGTACAGAGGTTGCGATGCAAGATCGTCCACGTATACGCTACAACACACAAAGGGAAATGAGGGACGTTCGACGGCTATCATGAAGATCAAGAACACGAAGGACACTTGTATGGCAGCTGTTCGGGAGTTTTAAGTAAGAGTGAAGATTGTGGGGGAAGATTGCGATGGAGATAATACCAGGCCAGATGATACGATGCGCTCCGGTCGGCTGGCGTGGTGAGGAGGAATGAGGAGGGTGGACGAAGTGAGGGATTTGAACGTACGTATAATATCTGCGACATGAACAGTAGGCATGCCCAGATCTGGCGGCACAGTTGGAAGGATGCGCAGAACTATTATAGCATTGAGGATCCTGACAATCGACGTCTTGGGACGTCGTGAGGATCAAATGACCGCAGACGGAGCTCTTTTCAAAGGTGAGATGCCTGTGACACATCTCGCAAACGCAATCTTGTCCTTGCAAACTTAAAGCTTCGGAAAAGGCAAACGGGGAGGTCGTTCAAAGGCGCGGAAGCGGACCTGGCGTCGTCGGCGGAGGTAGCCAGTCGTCGTCGGTGGACGGGGGCAGAGGGGTGGTGAACGCCTGGCTGAAATGAGATGAGAAAAAAAAAAAAACAAAAGAACGGGGCCTTTTGATTTTTAAGTTTGAGATCGACGACAGACTGGGAATGCATGTCATCTTCGCCCCGTGCTTACGGAACGTCAAATATTGCGGATTGCGGCAATCATCCACTCCACCCGCAGAGAGACGGCGAGTGATCGTGATAGCACCACGTGGGCATCGAACACGTGGTTTCGTTGCCTTTTTCTGAACCGCCCGCAAGCACGAGTTTTGGAGCGGCGAGGGGCCGTTTTGGTGCGGTAGGCGAGGCGTTTTACTTGCAAATAATATCAATTCGAATGTAACCCATATGGTATGGTATTTGTGCATATAGGCGCTCGTCAGAGTCCGAGATCGCCGAACTGGGTGATACTTGGCGCACTCAAGGCGTGGTGACTCCTCGTTGGGCTCCTATCGGACTCGATTCGTAGCGTTGCTGCTGCGCAAAGCTCTTTCCGGCACCCTTTTCCCCCGCACTGTGCCCACCACATTCCTTTTTTTTTTTTTCGTACCGCGTGGCACGACCTGCTTCGCCATTCGCACGCCCCTCGACACGATTTCTTCGCCTCTGATAGGCCTGATGCTCCCCCCTGCCCACGTTCGCTGGCACGGGAGATACGAGCCAGGCTGCTGTTGCCATCACACCTTCTCCGGCACAAAGCGACAGTCGCGTAAATGGTCCCCCCCCCCCCCCGCGCCTTGCCCGTGGACCCACGGCGGCGTCCAGTCGTATCGTATTTGTTCCAAATGAGGCCGATACGTCCTCACAAAACCCAGCTTTTGCCCACGCTCTGCGCCCGGTACTTTTTTCTTTTTTTCCTTCTAGATCGCCGATACGAAGGGGTACGAACCCCCGCTGCCGTAGTATACCGTGTCCCCCCCCCCCCTCCCCTCCCCCTTCGTGCCCTTCCTGGCTGGCTGGCCTCCTGGTCGCACCCAGCGAATAGGCGACGCCCACAGATCTGGAGAGGCCCGTGGCGTGGCGAGAAGAAGCCACTCCCAGCCAGGGGCAAGCGTGGGGCGCCTTTTTCCGATCGCGGACGCTTTGACGCTAAGGGCATGGGTCGACAAGCGCGCGTCGCCGTTATCGACGTTCCTGCCCTGGCCGCGGCAAGGCAATAAAACGCAGGTGCCGGGCGCTCCCGTCCGTGTCCCTGCTTAGGTAGGCAACCCACGGGTGGGTGACATTCCCTAGGACTGGGGACTGGGGACTGGGACGAGGCCAGACGCTCGCTCGTCCATCTGCGTTCTCGTTCTACACGGAAGCTTCCCCAAGTGCCGCAGGGAGGGGAAGAAGGAGGGCGCGGCGCGAGTCTTCATCTCTGTTTGTTCGAGCTCCGCGAAGAAGCGGGGACAGTGCGCGGTACGACACGATGCACGATCCCATCCTCACCCGCATCTCTGCCGCCTGACGGTACCACATTTATGCATGTCCTTGTAAGTAACTAACACCGACCACGTCGTGGTCTTGGAACTTCTTTGCCTGCCCCTCTTCTTCACCTCCACTGGTCCCCGCCAACCGGCTTCTCGTAGCCGTGCAGGATTCCATGTCACGCGCAGCAGCCGAAGCCAATTTCTTCAATTTCCTTCAATTGCAGAAAGGGCCCGCGGATTTATCGCTCCACCGGCATCCCTTTGGCCTGGAAGGCCCGGAAGAACCACTCTCCACCCCTGGGAAGGTTTCAATGTAACTCAACTTTTCAGACGCATCGTTCCGTGCGACCTTGCGCTGCATAACGAGCTTCTTCTGTCAGTGATCCCCAGCTCAGCGCGGTGCTGTCGGGTATCTGCGTACCAAACATGCGAACACTTCCCTATGTCAACTTGCGCGACCAGTCAGACGACCTCAGCTCGCATCGGACGTGGAGCACTCATGACAAAAAAAAACACCCCGTAATGAAAAAAATATATGCGAACGAATGCTATGACGCAGCGACCGCCGATGGGGATTCAGGGGCGGCCGCACCTAGGCGAGACAGATCCTCGCTGATGACGTCTTTGATATTTCGTATAGGTTCTCCCCGAATCACCTTCTCGACTTCTTCCATGTCGAGCGTTTCGTGCTCAATGAGTGCAAGTGCGAGCTATACCGTTCTTTAGCGACGCGACCGCAGCCAAGTGGACGCGGAGGAACGCACCCTGTGCAGCTCATGCTGTTTTGACCGTAGGAGAGTGAAGACCCTGGATTGCCCCGCTTGAAGCAATCTAATAAGCCAAACGTGCGATTATCAGCGGGATGGCCCAGACCAGTTATACTATCCCTCACCTCCGCACTTCGTTCTCAATTTCCTCACGCTTGCTTGTGGAAATGCTTTCTTCTCGATCGTTTAGGTATACTGGTCCAATTTTCTCCGAATATCCCCAATTCTGCGAACAGGACAAATCATCGTCTTTGTCACTCTAGTATGTGGCTGGTTAAACTTGACTTGCCTTGACCATGCGAGTGGCGGTGGCGGTTGCCTTCCTCAAATCAGGATGATGCACCACTCGTAACGTTCTCCGCACCGAAAATGAGCTCCTCTGCCACGCGACCGCCGAGTGCAACGTCTATATCAGCCAGAAATTCTTTCTGTGTGATCATCAGTCTGTCGTCTTTTGGTAATTGGGAGGTCTACGAGCATCACGATCCTTAGCATGTTTTGACAGAAAGGGAAGGATACTTTTAAAACGCACGACTCCGAGTGCATGTCCACGTGGCATGCAAGTAACTTTGTGCAAAGGCATCGCCCCTTCGGTGTAGAGGGCTGTGAGTGCATGGCCTCCCTCGTGATATGCTGTGAGACGCTTGACTCTCTCATCGATATACGAGCTGCGTCGTTCCGCCCCCATGACGATGCGGTCCTACGCACAAATGCAATTTCAGCCATCGCCCGATTATGACGTGGAAACGGAGCCGACCTTGGCCCACTCCAGATGCCTGAGTGCGACTGCCTTGCACTGTTCTTTAGATGCCTGAATAGCGGCTTGGCTAGTTGGAAAACCATGAGTAAGCCCGAAGAGGACCGGCAATCTCAAAAACTTACTTGACCATGTTCTGCAGGTCGGCACCCGAGAAGCCTGGAGTTCCCCGTGCCAAAATCATAGGGTCAACATCGGGACCAACAACGATCTCCTTCATGTGGTGTAGCAGGATCTGAGCGCGTCCGCGAATGTCAGGTAGAGGAACCGCGATGTGTCTGTCAAACCGTCCTGGTCGAACAAGGGCCCTGCGAGCCCAATACAATGTTAGAGGCCGACGCGAGAGACTGAATAGAGCACGTACTCATCGAGAGACTCTGGGAAATTAGTCGCAGCGATGACGATGACTCCTTCGTCTTGCACGAATCCATCCATCTCGACAAGCAGCTGATTGAGGGTCTGCTTCATATACTGCTGATCACGAGCGCTGCGCTTCCCGCCGACGGCGTCAAGCTCATCAATGAAGATGATGGCAGGTTGCTTTTTTCGGGCTGTCGCAAAAAGGTCGCGCACCCGCTTGGCGCCGACGCCGACAAACATCTCGTCAAACTCGGAGCTTCGTCGTGTTGGGAAGACGATTTAGATGCTTAAGATGTTGACACGTACCCTGACGCGAACAGGAACGGGACGCCCGCCTCGCCTGCCACAGCCCTCGCAAGCATCGTCTTGCCAGTTCCGGGCTCTCCGGTGAGCAGCACGCCCTTTGGCAGCTTTCCACCGAGCTCAGCAAACCTTGATGGGTCCTTCAAAAACGCGACCACGTCTTTGAGCTCCTCTTTTGCCTCGTCAACACCGTGTACGTCGCTGAAGCGAACCGGTTTGCTAGATTCATGCGGCTCGAATTCGGATTGGCGGGGAGCAGCTTTAACGAGGCCGGAGTTCTCGACCAGGACGGAAAGGAGGAGTGAGGACGACTGCAAATAGTCAGAAAAACTTCATTGCGGGGTGCATAGAAGTAACTTACAAAAAGTAGCGATGCCAGCAAATACCAAAAACCGCGCAAAGCTTGGGATCCAAGCGCCTTTACCTTCAACCAATTTGAGGGCAGAACAGAAATGACCCCTTACAACTCACGTTCTTTGATTATGACATGGACAGGATTGCCGCTGCCGCCCTGGCCAGCGTTGAGGGCTGCGAGAAACTTCACCATTTCCGGAGACAGCAGACCTTGGGAGCCAAATCCGGAAGTAGAGGAAGTCAGAGGCTCGACGGTCGCGCCTGTCAGGACTGAAGAGGCAATCTGTTGACTGCGGGAAACGGCCTGGGGTGGTGCGGGGGATGGTGCTTCTTCAGCTGATGCCGGTGGGACTTCGGACGGTTCGGCTTGTGGTGGAGGAGATGACGGAGTACCGAGGGGGTGAGAAGCAAGCAGGGACTCGCGCCTGCGCACTGCAGGGTTGATTGATGCTTCCTTTTTTGCCTTCAGGAGAGCCTGGATGTAATACTCGAAAGCCTTGTCCGAATGAAGGAGGGGCGACGTGGGGTCCTACAAGTTAGCGGGATGCACAGGTCAGCGTATTTAAGCATGTATTTGCAGAAGGGACGCACGAATTCAGTCATCCTCTCCCACCGATTTATGACGAGCTCGTACCCAGGCTGGATATTCGTTTCAGAGAGGGCTTGGAAGAGGGCGAGCTGCTTCTCGACGTCATAAGGATGTGTGTTCGCGTCTGCCTCTATCCTGGCCACGTGAGCTACCGCATGAGGCGAGGGGGTCGGGGAGGGTTTTGAGGAGAATATGGAGCCGAGAGAGATGGTACGGGACGGGATGAGCACATGGGGAAGCGGACGATGAGGTAACGAAGGACGAAATTCGTGAGAGAGCGAGGATCTAGAGAATGGGTTTGTTCTGTGCCAGAAAGGACGTGGATGCAGGGCTCTGAGCTGATACAGTGTCGGTGAGGACGCGGTGAACAGTCTGAGCCTCATCCAGCTGGTCATCGTGTCGTGCAAGGAGGGAAGGTGAGAGGGCGAACGGGAGGAACGCAACGCGTCTGGACAGTCCAGACGGGCCACGTGGGTCACACCTCTCCCTCATGGCCTCCGACATTCGCTCTGCTCTCACTTTACTTTCTCAAACCTGCGCCCTTTCCATCGCAGCCATTACCACAAAGTCGGACGCGCAAGAGCTTCCACTGACCACCCTACGCGCAGATTTCATCTCCCTCCTCTCCGTCCTCTATTCAAACACGACGAAACTCTCCATCGCGCTCAATCCGTCCAAGCCGGCCTACTCGGCCGCCCTCCTTCCTCTGAAGGACCTCGTATCCCACTCGTCCACGCTCGCGTCCAACGCCTCTCTGTTCCTTCCCCGCGTCCACGGCCGCGCTCTCACCGCAGAGGTGCATTCCACGGCAAAAAGTGTTCTCACGGCTCTGCAGGAACTCGCCCACGCGCACCTCGCCCTCCTCACCCATCCTACCACCCCCACCCCCACCCCCACCACCACAGTCGACGCGGCCGCTCCCGGACCACGACCCAAAAACGGAAACGATGTGTATCTCGCCAAGACGGGCGTCGTTCACGAACTGATCTCGCAAGCCAAGGCCAACCCCCCCGACGGCCTCTCCGTGACCAATCTGATTGCCGTTCGCAAGCGTTGGCGCGAGCACACGGAGATAATCGACGACGCGGTGGCTGTCCTTGGGATCGAGGCCGATCCTCCCGATGACGATGACGGCAATGGCTTCGACGATGGCTGGCACGATCCTGAGCTCGACTCTGACCCGGGGGAGCAGAGCCCGGAGCAGATAGCGCTCGCAAAGACTGTGCGCGTTCGTTTCACGCATTTCTTGCACCCAAACCCCTGACTGTGGCCCTCCCCGGGGGATGCATCTTCGCCAGTTACTGAGCATCGTGGAGCGGACTTCAGCACTCTTCCATGATGTTCGCGGCGCCCTCCTACCTCCTCTACGTGCCCCGGCCCAGACACCTCCTAATGCCCTGCTAGACGATCTGCTAGATTCTGCTCCACCGCTCGTAGCTGCGGTAGACAATCTGGCAACACAGATATATGGCGCCCCCGATGATCCGTCTTCCTTGCACGAATCGCGGGATTCGTTTGCCCGTGCACTGACCTCCGTCGCTATTGCCGTAAAGGCGTTCTGGAAGGGCAAGGAAGATACACGTCCGGCAAGTAAGAAGGGCAGTCGGGCGTATTTTGTCGAGCAGTTTGCACAATTGAATGCAGCTGTAGAGGCCCTTCAGTGGACGATCATCACATGAGCGCCATGAGAGAACGAGTCCTCAAGACACTCATTACATCAATAGGAAGATCGCTAGCAACGCAACGGGCAACCGACCTCTGTATCCCCTGCCAATCAACAATTGTATACATCCACAGCATCGTCAGCTTAGTAAGGATTTGAGAAGTAAAAGAGTCCAAGGGTCGTATTACGTTCATTGTTCGTAAAAAGGCTTAAAATCACATCGCGGGGACAACATTCAAAAGCGTTATTCAAGAAATTCCGTGGAACGTCCGTAAAGCGTGAAGCGTGAGAAGTTGAAGTTGCAGTTACAACAGAACCAAAGGTGATGGACATCCAAGAATAAGAAATGCGCACAACAATAGCCAAGCCGTGGTTACGCCGGTCGAGTTGCGTTGGTCAAGACTTGCTGCACTTGAGTCTCATCAGTCCTGAAGTGGTGCATATCAACCGTTAGTCCAGTGCCTGGCAGCCACCGTGGTGCATAGGTGACATACCCAAGGATGCCGTAACCATCATTGGGGGAAGTGCCCACAGTCCCACCTGGAGTCGAACTCTGCACAAATGTTCCTGTCGCGGGCACCAGGTTTTGCGAAGACCACTGCAAGAATAGAAACGTCATTATCGTCGCATAACTCGCTTGGCCGGTCACTGGCCTGGTACTGATTCATCCCACTGACACCGGACTGCGAACCAGCTAGGGGACACGGCCATCAGCGGTCGATTCTTGGCCTGAGGTGTTGCAAAACAAGCACAGACTTTGCAACCACGTTGTGTACGCATTGGTAACCTGCTGTTGATTGGTTCCTGTGGTGACTCCCCCAAAATCCTGGCCTGAAGACGGCGACAGATAAGACACAATCACATCAGACAAATGCCAAACGAGCATTTGCATAAAACCATGACTTACGTTTCCAGTTCTGTTGCTGAGATTGCGTAAGAGGGGTCGTGGCATTAAAGGGGATGAACTGCGCCAGGTTGTCCTCCGTAATAAGACCAAACGCAGATAACACCACTGGCTTGCCGATTCTACAACGCAGACGCGATGTTAGACGCGTTTGCAATGAGAGGGAAATACTCACGCGCGGGCAGATTCTGCTTGTGCGCGGATCCAAGCAGTGGTCTGGGATAACGTGTTATTGAAGTCGGATGTCGGAGCTTGACTTTCAGATCCAGTGACTTCATAATCCACTTGGTCGGGAAACAGCTGGAATGTCCCGAAATCGATATCCGGAGCATTCAGAATATCCTCGCTGTCCACACCAAAGAACCCACTAAATGCAGGACCGATACCGCCGGTCTGCCTCTTCGCCTTATCTAATGACACAACTTAGGATACAATGCATGGTTGAATGGGAGGCACATACTCGGCGCAGTCCAACGACCACGAATCTTCACACCCTCACGAGCACCCAACACACGGGGCGCAGCACGTCGTTCCTCTGCAACCATTCGGAGAAACCGCGAGGGGGTCATGAGACCGCCACTTGTACGCTTATGGTTTTCATCGGGAACGGGAGCAGACGAAGGTTGTGGAGGTGGCGGTTTGGTGAATAGCTTGGGGCAGGTGGGACAGAAGAAGCCATGGTTCCTGACGTAAATATGAAATCATAAGACTGTTATCTCGAGACTAGAGGCAGGGACATACCCCGAGGTAATGAGGTGATCGGAATCGACAGAGCGGACAAACCTCGCTGTCTCTGCGTGCCATTGAGTGACGACGTTCGAGTTGCATTGATCTGAAGCGGCGAGAGTCGAGAAGCAGCGAGCGTCATTGGCCAGCTCCCAGGCAATGACGCCCGGTTCATCGGCGTAGCGCGAAACTATGAACTGTACGTAGCTGTTGAATTTGTCCCGGATTTCCTCATTGGTGAAGAATTCGTCATGCGTCTTGTTTACACCGAACTCTCGAACGTAGGCATCCATACCACCTATGCAATGTCCCAGTTAGCAAAACCGCGCACTCCAATGAGCATTGAATATCAACCATAGTCATTGGAAAGGAAATTGCGAGGTAAGGAAGTAGGGGTTTCCCCGTTGCGACGTACAGGAGTCGGGGTGCCAGCCACAGAAGGGTTCCAGTTGTTGGTCAAGGCAAAGTACACGTAAATGTTGTACTTTTTGGCGAGCTGAATAAACCTGTCCAAGCGCTGGATGCCATTCTCACCCATGTTGATCGTCGTGGTGCCATCTTTGATAAGCTGCAGCCAACTGCCTGTATCGGGGATTGTGGTGACGTCTGTTTGAACCGAGGATCAGAGAACGAAGAGGATAGGATGTGGCAGTCGTTCGCACCATTAAACGCCCACGTCCTAAGAACGGTAATGCCAGCCTGAGACATGTTAGCCAAGGTATTGGAAATATCATCATCGTTATTCAAGTAAGGCAGCCAATACGCGTTAGTCCCGACGAAGGTGAAATCTCTAGCGAAGGTGGAAACGACATGAACGCGGAAGGAAATCGGGATTTTGAGTTGGACAGGCATGCTCACTTGTCATCAACAGAAAAACCTGTTCCAGAAGTGGTCACGAACGATGATGAGGACCTTCCACTCTTCCTAACGGACGTGCGCGTGGGGACAGCCAATGCAGGAGAGAGGGCGCACAGGAGAGAGCAAAGGGAGAGGGCGAGGGCGAGAAGATGCATGTCTGCGAGCCTCCGGACGTCCCTTGCAACCCGGGGGACTGAGGGGTCCAAACTCTTCGCCTTTTAGTATCTCCATGCGAGGCGGCCGGCGAACGCGCGGTAACGACCGGGGACTGGCAATTTCCAGAGTGCGCCATGTTGACTCTGCCGAAATTTTGAATACAGTTAGGTCACCAAGTTCTGACGCCTGCGTCATGAGTTTAGTCGTCGGCAAGCCCGTGAGACGTGTCGCGACGACTGAATCGGTTCGGTTCGGGCGGCGACTACAACGAATCGAACCACCCAATGCTCCACAAGGCGTTTCACCCCCCGCGTCCACGGTCCACCGCCGACTTATGCTTCCAATACGCAGCAGACTCCCAAGACTCGCGGCATTTCGTACACGCCGTTACTCATCTCCCTGGCTCCAGAATCAATCCAAACCCGACCTCAGTCATGTCCAATCAACACACCCCCGACTTGACCTCGGTTTCTTCAAGCGCTATGCCAGATGGTGCTTCCTAGCATCGTCCGGAATCGGTCTCACCCTGCTCTCTGCGGCTGTCGCGACTCACCTCTGGATCGAGAAGGTCGAGTTCGTTCCCGAATCAGATGAAAATTGTATTGAGTGGGAGTGGGATGTTGAAGCAGAACGTTGGGGCCAGTCCGAACATGGGGGCACCGACCCTTCTTTAGGTTTCATGGCAAGATTCGGTTTGCGTAGTGCATGGCTAGAGCATTACTGGACCTCTCCAGGAACGCTCAAGCAAGCCAAACCTCCCAACAGAGTCACACCTTTTGACCACGTCACGACAGCGGTCGAGCGGCGCCTTGAGACTACGCGCAACTTCCTCGATGGGGTCCTGGATGTTGCTCTGTCCAAGGAGTCAGCCGGTCTCTTACGTCCTCAGACGGCAACCGATATTTTCATTCGTCGGGCAGACATATCGGAAAGAATGGGAACTAGAGCAGGTCTCAGCGACGCGCTGTATGACCTCCAGAGAGTATGGAGCCGGTTGCCTGCAAAGGGACCTCTTGCATCACGCGTGGCCTTAAAATTAGGAGACCTGAATTTCCGGCTGGGTGATTCGGATAATGCGCTTGCCTGGTGGGCCCGTTGCATTCAAATGACAACCTCATCGCGTCCATCCACGCAAGCAGCACCACCTACTCTCACCATCCCTTCGTCGCCTCCCTCTTCACCTGCAGAGCAGCGCGTTCTCGCGTCTGCTCTTGTGTCCCTTTCGGCTTTCTATGCAACGTCTGGACAACTGCGCCAGGCCCGAGACTTGGAAGAATCTGCGCTTGACCTCCTTCGCTCGATCCGGTTTCCTGACTCGTCTTCACCTGCAACTGCACCACAAATACTCCACTCACTATACATCCTCCACCGCACCTCGTTATTATCAGTCCATCTGGCCGAAGTCCTGTATGCGTTGAAAAATCCACCGGCAGTTTCGATCAAGCGATTATCGCAGGCCGCTCAATCGTCTGAACAGGTTGCCTTTGCGCTAGCCGGGCTACCTTTGATTCATCCGAAGGCTCCAGGTTCCAAAGTACCACATCCTCCTAGCCCACACGCGTCACTCCTTCCCGAATATTCCAGGTCTCCGTCCATGAAGAAGCCTGCCAAGAGCTTGATTCGAGACGCACGCCGTTCCGCTATGGAAGCTTGGAATCTCTTGGGAGTGTTACATGAGGGAAGGGGTGATATAAAATCTCTGCAAACATCTCTAGATTGCTATGAGCGCGCTTTGGGGTGGGCTGGTCTGGCTACCAGTGGAGATGGGAAAACAGGAGAGGGGATTCTTGAAGTTGAGTGGAATGCCCTACAGGCAAATTACAGTCGCATCCGGGAGGCCCTACGTGCTAAGGTCACTGAGGGTCAAGGGTAGATATCCAACGGGCTTTCCACTGTTTCTGCATTGGACAATGTATCCATCGTCGCCTGTAGCACGTCAAGCGATTGCCTTTACGTGGTACCGGTTTTTAGTTTGATTCGTGTAGGTGACGCCTTCATAGAAGGCACCCCATGGTACCATTGTGCCTTACTGAGCGTGCTGGTTAACAACTTCTCTCTATTCTGACGGGTGATGGACAATCTTTTTGATGGCAGCGTAGTTCGAACTGTCAAAACCACCAAGTTACGTTATGTGATCGATGAACCTAATAATACTTTCAGGGCGGGGCGGTTCAAGACCACCAGTTCCTGGTTGTATCCTTCTTCTACAGCCTGAGTAAACTCCTACCACTCACATGAACAATGTCTTCGACAGCCTTAGCTACCGAGCGCTTTCTCACCGACCTCAATGCTCCAATCGTCGGACTCCAAGTTGAAGGAGCCTTCTCTCAATTGAGGTAGACTGTCATCGATGTCCTCTGTTCTGGGCGCTTCCCTGAGCCGCGCTAATCCCTACTCTTACCGCGGTTTACACCGATAGTTCTAGCGAGAAAAAGTACGCCCATTATCTGGGCGAGGCTTCTTGGGCAGGCGCGAGGATCATCTTGGGCCAATGGACCCCTTTCACGGAGAAGCTGTACGACCTCTTGATCCTCACGTTCAGCGAGAATGGAACGATCACCGACCTCAACGCACTGCAAGGAAACTCTGGTCTCTCTCAAGACGAGTGGGATCGCCTTCTCGAGTTTGCTAGCCAAGTAAATCTGACTGATCGGACTATTACGATAGTACAGCTCCTCATCGATAATGTCCCCAGGCTTTGTCCAATCTTGCCAATTACAAAAGTTTCGGATTCACCAAGTTCGTCCCACGCGTACCGCAAGCGAAGTTTTCCGCTGTGGTCGGGAGCTCGCCCAACGCCGCGAACGCCGTCCCGCTGTGGAACGAGGTACGTAACTGTCTGAGAGTCCTCTCGGTGTCCGACGCCTGTACCTCAGTTGAGAGAACACATCTATGCCCTGGAGCCCGAGGCAAGTCTATTCATCGGCAAGCGTGACCTCGGACAAGTCAGCAATTATTACACTGGGGACCCCATCACGGACGAGGAAGTCGCGGCAATTCAGGCTGCTGCTGAGAAGATCGAGATAGACATACTCAACACTCGGTATGCGTGTCCCCGTTCGCTGTGATCCGGTTACATAGCGCGTCACACAGCGTCCGGAAGAATGGCCCGAGTGATTTCGTTCTGCTGGTTGCGTCCGCAGATGCCCAACCGGATGCGGTGCACGACTTTTTGCTCGAGGGCGTCAATGCCAAATTGACCATCAGGTATGGCGACTTCGCAGAGCCTCTATCACGTGTGGTGAAAGCTCTCGCCGAGGTACATGCCCATCGTGTGCGTTCATCGATGTTCTGTTTATAATGTCACGATATAGGCGAGAAAGTATGTCGCAAACGAGCACCAGGGCGCGATGATTGATGAATATATTGCTTCGTACGTGCCTGCTCTGGCCCATCCTAGGGGACGGTCCAAGCTGACTTCTTTCTCGTCCTCAGATTCCAGAGTGGTTCCGTCGAGAGTCACAAGCAGGGCTCCAGACACTGGGTCAAAGACGTCGGCCCAGTTGTGGAGAGTTACATCGGTTTCATTGAGACATATGTGGATCCGTACGGTGGTCGTGCCGAGTGGGAAGGTGAGCAGCACTCACGATTTGCCGCCATGGACGAGTACATTTTGCGTCAGGCTTTACTGCCATTGTGAACAAGGAGCTGAGCGCGAAATACGAGGTGCTCGTGAATAGCGCGCCAAAGCTCATCCAGGGCCTGCCCTGGGGAAAGGACTTTGAGGTCGATGTGTTCAAAAAGCCAGACTTCACTGCTCTCGAAGTTCTGTCGTTCGCCACGGGTGGTACGTAAACCAGTCATTCTTTGTGAATTCATATCTCAGGGTGATCATCGTTCATTCTCCAAGGCATTCCGGCTGGCATTAATGTAAGTGCACCTCGCTGTTTTAGCGTCATGCAATTCAGGGAAGGCCGATAGATCCCCGTGAGAGTTTTGCGCCAGCGCCTTTTGACGTGTACCGATGTCAATGGTACTTTATTCAGAACTACTACGACATCCGAGAGTCGGACGGGTTCAAGAACGTCTCTCTTGCCAACGTCCTAGGCGCGAAATCTCCTGGTGCGAAAGGGATCGTATCGTGTGAGATTGAGCCTCTCGTAACAAACTTCTAGACGAGCTCCCTTTCGTCCATCCGGATGACCTTGCCTTATACAAAGCATGGGAAACGAGGTCCTTCGAAGTGCAGGTCGCGAACCACGAGCTTCTCGGTCACGGTTCAGGCAAACTGTTCAAAGAAGACGCGGATGGGAAGAAAAACTTTGATCTCGAGAAGGTAATGCCACTGACCTACCTCGCATTCGCCGTCTGTAATGTATGTGAAGGTGATCAACCCACTTACCGGCAAACCGGTGTAAGTTCTGCAATCGTAGTGCTGCTTGCGAAACTTGAACTACGGCTCGAAGTTCGTCATGGTACAAACCGGGCCAAACTCCTGGCTCCGTCCTTGGAGAAGTGTCCTCTTCCATGGAAGAATGCAGGGCGGAAACAGTCGCCTTGTTCCGTGAGCAATTTCTCACAACCACCCCTTGCAGTTATGACTTTCATGCTGCCAGTCATCAGCAACAGAGACATTCTCAAGGTTTTCAACGTGAGTGAATTTCACATACCGTTCTGGGCGTATCCATGCAGTATATTAAACGAGGCACGCTAGATCACGGACGAGAAGGAAGTGGATGACATACAGTACATCACCTTCCTCACGATGGCTCGTGCTGGCCTGCGAGGATTGGAGTTCTACGACCCCGTCACGAGAAAGCACGGACAAGCACATATGCAGGCTCGGTCCGTCCCATCTACACCATCCTGAGATGATCCTCATTTCCGGCAGCCTTGGAATTACGCAGCATCTCATCAAGGGCGGGATCGCGTGGCTCGAGGAGGTCCGAGGGGCGGGCGGGGAACTGGAAGACTTGTACATTCGGGTGCGTTCAGTTCAGGTGAGCGAGAGCAGGGGATTGACCTGCTTACTTCCGCACATCAGGTCGACCGCGAGCGAGCGCTCTCGCATGGGAAAGAAGTCGTCGGTAAGCTCCTGGTCGACCTGCAGGTCCGGAAGAGCACAGCAGATGGCGCCGGTGCGCGACAATTCTACACGCAATTGACGACCCCGTTGCCAGGCTGGGACAAGGACATTCGCGATATTGTCCTGAAGAAAAAAACGGTCGGTGGTCTCTCACCACGTGACGTGAGCGGACATGTTGAAACCGATTGCTTCCGTGTAGCCCCGGAAGCTATTCGTCCAACCAAACACATTTATACAGGATGGCGATGGCGAGGTCGTCCTGAGAGATTACCCCCTCACCCCTGCGGGAGTCATCCAGAGCTTCATCGAACGCAAAGTGTAATAATACCCATGTATTCCATCCAATTTACTGGTCAGGTTGCAGTCTTCTACGATGTACGCTACGGGGGAGTAAATGAAACTTTGGTGATTTCTAAGGGTATATATTATATCGCAATTGTACCTAAAGGGAATGCTAGTGTGGAACAAGTAGATCATGGCGTGCTTAGATTACCTCTCGCACCAAGGCAACGACAAGCGTGATACTGCAAAATATCAGCACACCGCTGTCGCGAAATTGTCAGGAACGCACTCATCAGGTTTCTTCCGGTGTTAAAAATATATAGAGTCTTCTGTCAAGAGCAGTCCGAATGAATGTAACGTTTGGACTCACCCCGCCAGTAAAGTGGTATTTCCCATTCATGGCCGCCATCTCTAAGGAAACGTGAGGTAAGTTTCATCAATATCGGGTTGAAACGTTTCATACTCTCGAATGGACTGGTTCGCCTGTCATTGTACATGCACGCGCGGGCATATTCGATTATGCGGTCGGAAGTCAGTTGCACCTGCGCGTTCTCAGACGCGCCGGACCGAGATATCAGACTGCAAATGGAGGTGATCTCATGATTAAAGACATTGTCTGACAACCCATCCGTCTGACGAAGAAGGGTCAGCTACGCAGGAGACATGTCAGGGTCATCCCTACATAGGCAATGATGAGGTCACCGTCCCTGAGTTTTGTCTCGTAGATGTCAGCAGCTTCGGGCGGGTCTGTTATCCTATCAGATCGACCCTGGAGGATAGCTGGGACTTTGGCGAGCTGTCTGAAGCGAAGGATCCCTTCGACATAGAACTGGGTACGAGAAGTGGGGAGTGAGACGTACCTGGGGCAATTGAAAAAGTGAGTTTGGGCTCGTTGTCTGTGGAACACGGCCGAGGAGCGGATGATCATGAAGCCACTGTCACCTAAGCTTGAATGAGGAAGGGATCGTATCTCGTCCTCAATGGGAGAGAAAGCCGCGAGTCGGGAAAAGCGTACTTTGCCGCGCGCAAAAGTCCGGAGGACGCGTTGAGGTTGATCAGACAAGCGGTGCTGGAACCTTTGCACGGATGCGAGTGAGATGCATGCGCAAAACCGACGCCCAGACCCCATGGGAAATAACTCGGGCGCACCTGCAATGATGTCTCGTTCCCTCAAAGTCGCCTGATACGCCAGTTTGAGACACTCTAGGGGGTGCAGCTCCCAACCCTCCACGGCTTCTCGGGCCTCGTAGTCCTGCGTGGTGTCCACTTCCGGTTCGCCCGGCCAGCCGACCTTGGCGTATCGGTGCGAATGGTACATCAGTGCTTGCGAGAACAGGGACGGGTCGACGCCGCTCAACGCCCAACCTGCCACGCCGTCGGCGACCCCAAACGAAACGCCCTGATGGAAAAAGGCGACACGTGGGTGCAAGTCGCCGCAAGTAGAGCACCGAGCTCACCTACCGACTGATTTCGCATCTGCGTACGACACGGTTGAGAGACTTCAAAAAAAAGAAAAAAAGAGGTGCCCCGCGCACGAACCTCCTGCACATAGAAGAAGTCTTCTCCTGGGGTTTTGCTGAAGCCACGTCTGGGTGAAGTAAGCACATGGTCTCTCCACAGGCCAATAGCGGTATCGGGGGCGAAGGGCGTGGTTCGCTTTTTCAAACCGTGTTCTGGCGGTGCAGCCAGCCAATTTGCGCATACGTGGAATCTGTACGGTCGTGGCATAGTCGACATATTATGATGGGATGTGCGCAGCATACGCGAGGTAAAGGGACGTCGTAGTGTGGGGACCTTCCCACTTACGTGCGATCGGAGGGGCATCGCGATGAAGCGGGTCCTCCCAGAGGGGTATTGATAGAATTTCGGGCGAGATGGCTGGTTGATTGGGATGATACTACGTGTACGTCGATGAAATATACGTTCTTTCCTAGGAAAGAACTACATTCACGCTCGGCCCGTCTTGTCCCGCCGCTCATCGCCCCGCTCACTCGCACTGGGGATGGGATAGAGTATCAAATGTAACATTCATACAAGCCAAGCGCAACCGATCCCTCCATCATACTCGTCATCGACGCATGCCCCATGATGACCAATCGAACCCCGTATAACCAGAGTTGTCATTGTCATGGCTCTGCCTTTTGCTTCCGCCAGCAGCCCTTGGCCGTTTTCTTGCCGCCGCGGGTCCGGCTCCCTCGGCACTTCTTCCGATCCTTGACGTCGTCGACAAGTCTGCTCTCTGGTCGAACTGGTCGACTTGCAGAGACACTGGCCTGCATTTTCGAGTCGAATCGTCGCTTCTCCGCGGTCCTCGTGGCGCAGGCCTGGAATCCTCCACACCGTCCGGCGATAGTGACCTGGAAGAATCTGGTGGTGTTGGAACGGCGACGCTAGAGATTGGTTTCAAAGCTCGCCAAGGCCTGGGAGGTGCGGCCATGATGCTCTTGGTAGTTGTGTTGACATGTGGTTGAGCCGAGGCTTTCGCGTCATTTCCGCCGTGCATATGTGCCAGGTATTTCCCAAGAGGTACAGCGAAGGGGTTCCTTGGTGCGGAACGTCTAGTCGACGCCTTAACACCGTCGCAGGACCCATCGGTTTCCCTCTTCATAAAGTGATACCGTTTTGAGAGAATCTCCCGCATGTCTCCCGCGTCTTTCCTGGCTCGTTCGTTCGTTCGGTCCACGGAGGCAAGCTCCTCAAGACTTCGCAATCTAGATGCAACCTTTGTAATCGGAGGAAGCTGAGCTTGACTCCATAGTGGCGGCTCTCGGTAGAGCATCAGCAGTTCTTGACCCCATTTCGGCAAACGCATAGTTGAATGCCCCATCGATGCGCCGGTGTCAACGGAGTTCCGTGAATAATACATCGAGGCCTTGTATCGGGCCACATAGTCATCGTACTCCGATGCGACAACGGCGTGCATTGTGCGCAAGGCTGTTGCACTGGGCTCTGATCCTTCCACGGGTGTTTCCTGAATCGGTTGATGTGATGGCCACACCTCGGGTGACCGTCGAGATCTGGGGGCCGGCGTGGGCGAAAATGGGGTTGGGAAGTTCGGTAAGGAGTCAGGTCTGTGATGTGCAGGCAATGCCGTATTCAGATCCTCCGCCAGAACGGATTTTCCAATGTTGACCGATTGTCCAAAACCTCGATTTCGCTCAAAATTTGTATGTGTCAAGCGGTCAATATGCAAGACACCAGTGTTACTGGAGGGAAAGAGACCTTGGGAATCTGACAACAGTGAGAATGCTTCTAGTGGACTCGTGGGATGGTACAGCCGCTTCTCGACTGCCGGAAAGAATGACAAAGGTATTTTCTCGCGGTCCCAGGTGCAGCTTGTGCCTCGGAGATCTAAAGAGCATTACGAAGTCCGAGAATTTTATGGATTGGGTAACCTTACCTACAGCAGTAAGGAGTATAAAGGCCTCCAGGCATTGATAAACGGCATTGGTCACTCGCTTACAGTTATAGAGGCTCAAGATACGTAGTTGCCGAGGGCCGCGCCATCGGTCACCCTCAACGTCATCGTCAATCCACATCAAGGTTCCAGAAAGACGTCGAATTCCTAGTGCAGAGATATTGGAGTGGCTGGCATCGAGAACGCAAAGCGTTTGAAGAATTTTCAAATGAACGATTGTGTCGTCGTTGAGATGGGAACATCCCGGGAGTTCCAACACGGTGATGAGGGAGAAATGTTCTGTTGCTGGAATGTGCTGAAGTAGTGGGGTATACTTGTCACACAGCGCTGTACGATATGTTCTGAGATTATGTGGTAGGTCCGAATATACTTGAAGGATAATAGCCCATAAACGAGGGTCCACTCTGCTCAGGTCGAAGGGGTCTCGCCGACTACGCGGGATGAGGGCATGTAGGATATCCGGATCACCGGGAACTAGAGGGGGACGATATGGACGCGGAGAACCGTAGTGATAAACTAGTTCCGGGGTTTCAATGAGACGCTTGATGCAAAAATATGGGAGTGGAGGAATGCGAGGGAGAGACTCAGGAAAACGATTCGGCGCTCTGTCTTCATCATCGTAAGGTCCAGGTTCGAAGTAGGCCATTGGAGGGCCGGTGAAGCTGATGGTGACGCCCGCGTCATCTGTGGATAAAATACGTTCGCTATGCCAGAGAATGATGGGCTTGGTCATATCAGCGAGTGCGAGTGCGAGCGCACAAACGCGAACGAACGCGTGCGATTGCAGGGCCCGATCGAGATCGTAGCCAAGGCCACGTGAGGGGGCAACTTGAAATCGAAATTTGAAATTGAAGTCCGGTCCGTCGCGCCACCTTGGCGACCGACGAAGGCGTCTTGTTTCGTCTTCGTCCGTTCAAGCTTGAAGAAAATAAGCCGTTCGCTATCACCGTTCATTGTTGACGCTTCATTCCTTTTCTACCGCACTCTCATCTACTCTCTAATTTCATCACTGACTTTTTTACTCTTACCATGGCCGCGCCTCCTGGTTTTGCGCAGCCAGACCCTCGAAATCCGTCCGTCAATCCCCCACTGCCACAACAATACCCTCAACCACACCAACAACGCCGACGTGACTACGATGCAGAATCGGACTTTAGTGACCCATATGGCTCGCGAAATGCAAGTACAGCACATCTTAATGCCAGTTCTCTTCAATATGACCATTCTGATCAATCCGAGTCCCACTGTGAGCATCGTTCCTCATTCATCCTCACTTACTCTCGTGTTCTCTTAGCGCCAGTCCCCTTGCTGACACCGGAAAAAATATTCTTCTTACACGCTGTCGACGTCCCTTTGTTACTGGCTTCTTACTTTCTTTTTTCTTCTACCTACCTTCGCATCACAACACGTGCCTGGTCGTACTGATGCTTTTCCATAGACTCCGAAGATGGCTATGCACGATCCGTCAACTCTTACGCGAACACGCCAATGCCTGGGCCAGCCGTCTATGCAGATCCTTATCCAGCGTGGTCTACCGACAAACATATTCCCATTTCCTCCGAGGAGATTGAAGACATTTTCCTTGATCTCACTCAAAAATTCGGTTTCCAGCGTGACTCCATGCGAAACCAAGTTCGTCTATGTAATAAAATCCTGTGATCATCGCTGACATTTCGTTCAAGTTTGATTTCCTGATGCATTTGCTCGATTCTCGTGCTTCGCGAATGACGCCCAACCAGGCTCTTTTGACCTTGCACGCAGATTATATTGGTGGCCAGCACGCTAATTACCGAAAGTGGTACTTCGCTGCCCAGTTGAATCTAGATGATGCCGTTGGTCAATCTCAAAATCCTGGTCTTCAGCGCTTGAAGAGTGTCCGTGGCGGCCCAGCCAAGTCGGCAGGGGCTAAGACGCTGGACAATGCTCTGAACCGTTGGCGCAATGCGATGAACAATATGAGTCAATACGACCGCCTCCGACAACTTGCTCTTTATCTTCTGTGCTGGGGTGAAGCCGGGAATGTTCGCTTCGTCCCGGAGTGTCTGTGTTTCATATTCAAATGTGCGGACGACTACTACCGAAGTTCTGAGTGTCAGAACAGGGTCGATCCTGTTCCCGAGGGCGTATATCTGGAGACGGTCATCAAGCCTCTCTACCGGTTTATTCGGGATCAAGGTTATGAAGTCGTGGATGGGAAGTTCGTGAGAAGAGAGAAGGATCATGATCAGATAATCGGCTATGACGACATTAATCAGCTGTTCTGGTATCCTGAGGGCCTCTCTCGCATTGTTCTCCAAGACAATGTAGGTTCATGCCTTCCATCGATAGTTGTCTACTTATCAACTGTTTCTAGACTCGCCTTGTCGATATTCCTCCAACACAGCGTTTCACGAAATTTGGCCGCATCAATTGGGGACGTGTATTCTTCAAAACTTATTACGAAAAGCGGTCATTGGCCCACCTTCTGGTCAATTTCAACCGTGTCTGGGTTCTACACATCGCAGTTTATTGGTTCTACACTGCCTTCAACTCACCTAGAGTTTATGCCCCGCATGACAAGCAAGTCCCGTCTGCTCCTATGACGTGGTCCGCTACAGCTCTAGGTGGTGCTGTCTCAACATGTATCATGCTACTCGCAACTCTGGCCGAGTTTTTCTACATCCCGACTACCTGGAACAATGCCACTCATCTTACGACACGCTTTCTCTTCTTGCTCCTGATCCTAGCGATCACCGCAGGCCCTACGGTCTATCTTGCCAAGATAGATGGTGTACCCACTACGTCGAAATTTCCTCTTTATCTTGGCATGGCCCAATTTTGTGTATCCGTTCTCGTCACCGTCGCGTTCGGCATCATTCCCTCCGGCCGGATGTTTGGCGATCGTGTTGCAAGTAAGTCACGAAAGTACTTGGCCTCTCAAACCTTCACCGCTTCTTATCCCGACTTACCACGGAGCGCGCGTTGGGCTTCAATCTCTCTCTGGATGCTCGTCTTCAGTTGCAAGTTTGTCGAGTCATACTTCTTCCTTTCATCCTCATTCAGCAGTCCGATTGCCGTAATGGCACGGACCACCGTACAGGGTTGTAACGATAGACTAACTGGTACTGCACTTTGCTCAAATCAGATCAACTTTACCCTCGCCATCATGTACGTCATGGATCTGGTGCTCTTCTTTCTTGACACGTATCTGTGGTATATCATCTGGGTTGTCGTTTTCTCCATCGGGCGTTCATTCGGCTTAGGCCTCTCGATCTGGACGCCCTGGAAGGATGTATATACTCGCCTTCCCAAGCGCATCTACGCCAAACTTTTAGCGACTGGGGAGATGGAGGTCAAATACAAGCCCAAAGTTCTAGTCTCACAAATATGGAATGCTATCATCATTTCCATGTACCGTGAGCATCTACTGTCAATTGACAACGTCCAACGATTGCTTTACCATCAGACGGACGGTCCTGATGGTCGCCGTACCCTTCGCGCTCCGCCATTTTTTACGAATAACGACGGGAAAGGGTTCAAAAACAACTTTTTCCCCGCTGGGGGAGAGGCTGAGAGGCGCATCTCGTTCTTCGCGTCTTCCCTCACGACCGCTATCCCCGAGCCCCTTCCCGTCGATGCCATGCCTACGTTCACGGTCCTGGTCCCTCATTATTCCGAGAAGATCTTGCTGAGCTTGCGCGAAATCATTAGGGAAGAGGACCACAATACCCGCGTCACGCAACTCGAGTATCTCAAGCAGCTTCATCCTGTTGAATGGGATAACTTTGTCAAGGATACCAAGATTCTCGCTGACGAACACCCAGAGGACGATGAAAAGGGAAATAACAAGTCGGACGATTTGCCATTCTATTGCGTCGGTTTCAAGACTGCGTCACCGGAATACACTCTCCGCACACGTATTTGGGCGTCACTCCGGGCACAAACACTCTACCGCACAGTCTCCGGCATGATGAATTACTCGAAGGCGATCAAGCTTCTATATCGCGTCGAAAATCCTGACGTTGTTCAAATGTTCAGCGGAAATACGGATCGCCTCGAGCGCGAGCTGGAGCGGATGTCGAGGCGCAAGTTTAAATTCGTCATCTCCATGCAACGTTTTGCAAAGTTCAATAAGGAGGAGCGGGAAAATGCCGAATTCCTTCTCCGTGCCTACCCTGACCTCCAGATCTCGTACCTCGACGAGGAACCTGGTGCAAAAGGAGCAGACCCGAAGTTATACTCCGTCTTGATCGATGGCCATTCTGAACTCGATGAGGTCACTGGCAAGAGACGTCCTAAATTCCGTATCGAACTCCCTGGCAACCCCATTCTTGGTGATGGCAAGTCGGACAACCAGAACCACGCGATTATCTTTTACCGCGGAGAGTATCTTCAGCTCATCGACGCCAACCAGGACAATTACCTCGAAGAGTGTCTCAAGATCCGGAATATCCTTGGAGAATTTGAGGAATACGCAATTTCTAGCCAGAGTCCCTACGCGCAATGGGGCCACAAGGAGTTCAAAAGGTCCCCTGTCGCGATCATTGGTACTCGCGAGTACATCTTCTCAGAGAATATTGGCGTTCTTGGAGATATAGCTGCTGGGAAGGAGCAGACATTCGGCACCATGACTGCCCGCGCGTTGGCTTGGATCGGCGGCAAACTTCATTATGGCCATCCCGATTTCCTTAATGCCACCTTCATGACAACCCGTGGCGGGGTCTCCAAGGCTCAGAAAGGCCTACATTTGAACGAGGATATTTTCGCCGGCATGAACGCGTTTGGCCGAGGTGGCCGTATCAAGCATTCTGAGTACTACCAATGTGGCAAGGGGCGCGACCTTGGCTTCGGGACAATTCTCAACTTCCAAACCAAGATTGGCACCGGTATGGGTGAGCAGATGCTCAGCCGCGAATACTATTACCTGGGCACACAGTTGCCTGTAGACCGTTTCTTGACCTTCTATTACGGCCATCCCGGATTCCACATCAACAACATCTTGGTTATCTTCTCGATTCAGATTTTCATGGTCACCCGTACGTATATTATTTATTGATCGTTCCTGACAATGACTTCGCCTGCAGTGGTCTTTATCGGCATATTGAATAAGCAGCTCGCCATATGTAAAGTCGATTCGCAAGGGAATGTGATCGCTGGCCAGGGAGGATGCTATAATCTGATTCCTGTGTTTGACTGGGTCAGAAGGTGTATCATCTCCATCTTCTTGGTATTCATGGTCGCATTTCTACCCCTTTTCCTGCAAGGTAATTCTTAGTTTTGTGCCACTATCGCATCTTACCTCAACACCTCTCTCTGCAGAGCTCGTGGAGAGGGGCACGGGAATGGCTCTGATCCGTCTCGCCAAACACTTCTTGTCTCTGTCACCAATTTTCGAGGTTTTTTCCACCCAGATCTATTCGCAGTCCATCCTCAGTAACTTGACGTTTGGTGGCGCAAGATACATCGCTACAGGCCGTGGGTTTGCGACGACTCGCATCTCGTTTACCATCCTCTATTCCCGCTTCGCTGGACCAAGCATCTATATGGGCATGCGCAATCTACTCTTTTTGCTCTACACCTCGTTGTCTGTAGTGGATCCCGCACCTTATCTACTTCTGGTTTTCCGTCCTCTCACTTTGCGTCGCTCCATTCGTTTTTAACCCTCATCAATTTTCCTTTGCCGACTTTATCATCGATTACCGGGAGTTCTTGCGTTGGATGTCCCGTGGCAATTCGCGGACGAAAGCCAGTAGCTGGTATGGGTATTGCCGTCTATCGCGGACAATGATCACAGGTTACAAGAAGAAGAAACTGGGGCACCCATCGGAGAAGCTGTCAGGGGACGTTCCCCGCGCTCCATGGAGGGCTGTCGTGTTCTCTGAAATTATTTGGCCGGTCTGTTTCGCAGCCATGTTCGTCATTGCGTATATCTTTGTCAAGTCCTTCCCCGATCGTGATGGTAACCAACCGCCGAACCCCCTCGTTCGGATTTGTCTCGTCGCCATTGGACCTATTCTGTGGAACGCCACCGTCTTGCTGGTATTCTTCATAATATCTCTCTTCTTAGGACCCATGATGAGCTCGTGGGCGAAGTTCGGCTCCATTATTGCGGCAATTGCCCACTTCCTTGCGCTTGTTGGGATCACTGCTTTCTTTGAGTTTTTCGTATGTGTTCTTCCCAGAAGCGTTAATATCACTTCTCATCCCCCCTTTTATTCAGTGGTTCCTTGAGCTCTGGGATGCATCGCACGCAGTGTTGGGCGTCATCACGATCATTGCCATTCAACGCGCCATCCAGAAGATCCTCATAGCTGTGTTCTTGTCCCGTGAGTTCAAGCACGACGAGACTAATCGGGCATGGTGGACTGGTAAATGGTATGGACGTGGTCTTGGCGCCTCTGCGATGTCTCAGCCAGCCCGCGAGTTCATTGTGAAAATCGTGGAAATGTCGCTGTGGTCCTCTGACTTTTTACTCGGTCATATTCTCTTGATCATTTTGACACCACCAACCTTGATTCCCTTCTTCGACAAGTTGCATTCGACGATGCTTTGTGAGATGACGTCTCCTTGCCATCTCTATCCATACTTACGCATTTCTAGTCTGGCTTCGACCTTCGAAGCAAATCCGACCACCGTTGTTCTCTACAAAGCAGAAACGTCAGAGGCGCTGGATAGTAAGCGATGTTGATAGTTGCTTGGCTTTCACTCCACTAATCATTCGTAACAGGTCTTCAAGTATACGATTCTCTACATCATTGTGGTCGGCTTTTTGGCGTCGTTAATCATCCTACGTGAGCATCAGACATCTTAACAACACTCAGTACTAATGGACAATTCATAGCTGCCCTCTTCCGAAATGCGATTAGATTCAATTGCACCATTTGTCAAAATATCTAGTCAACTAATCTTGCTTGTCGCTAGTCGTACAGCGCTAGGTGACGGACGTTCTGGGGTTGGAATGGACCCCTGTACAACATTCATTTGCTACGTGTATACATAAGGATTTCTTGTGCAACCTTCAATACTTTGTCATTCCTTGGCGTAGAGTGCAGAAATCAATTCTCTGACTTGAATGTTGGTGGCGATCGTGAATTTGTCGCAAGCTTATTCGTTGCGGCATTATTGTATGTATGTTTGTCCACGATAACCTTCACCACAACAACAGAGCGCTGTCCAACAAGTAGAGACCCGCTAAGATGGACTACTTCTCAAAGTTTCTTCGGCCTGGTGCCCAGTCTGGTCCCAAACCAGCTCAGGATAACGCGACAGAGTTTCACAAGTCGTGGACTTCTGTCAAGGTGCACCACAACATACTTTCCACCTTGGCATCTTTCTCATGTCACCAGAATACCCTTCAGTATCCGGACGAACGACAACTTTCGAGGGGCATCATGTCGACCGATGTTCCTGCAAACCTCAAGGTGATGGTGGATCTGCTTGTGCGGGAATCTACGAGGACGGAGGAGGGGTGTGTGCCTTTCTCGTCTCTTATATTCTGCATTTACATCCCCTTCAAGAGGAACGGGAGTCTGCCTAGAGTATCTACTGAAGAACGGTGTGTCCTTATCCTCACCCGCTTCCTCCACCATAAGCTTTTGACTCAGAGCTCTCCAGACGTGTTGGGAACCCTCGTCAGACTGAGCGAAAGCGACCGCCCATCTGGGATCCAGGCGGAGGTGCTCCGAGCGGTCCAGAACATGGTCATCCTGCTGGACGAGCAGTTCTTGGTACACTCTCCGGTTCACAAGGCGGTCCTGCGGTTGCTAAGGAATTGCGTGGGCGACGACATTCAAGAGCAGCTCGACAACCGGAACCGCAAGGTGATGGGCGCGGCCAAAAACATCGTCCGAAGTTCGCCGTCCGAGTACGAGGAAGATCGTGAGTCCTTCGTGCCGTCTATGGTGGTGTTCGCAGTCCCCTCGCCGACGCAGAAACGCCAGTCGTCAACCTTCTGTGCATTCTATGCAGCCGCATCCGGACCTTCCGCGAGCTTCTCATGATATTTTTTCACGACAAGCTCTGGTACCACTCTGACCCCTTGTTCTCCGTGGAGGAAGGGGACGAGGGCGAGGGCGGCGAAGACGATGAAAGTGACGACTCCAGCGACACTGAACCAGGGCGCCCATCGGAGATCGTTGCCAACACAGGCGGATTCATCGAGGCAACACGAGAGGCAACAGCGCACTCAAAGAAGCCGGAATACGAATTCCTTCTCTTCAACTATCTCCTGCGATTTGTGCACCGGGAAGGCCAGATCGGGGATTTTGCGCGGGCCGGGCTCTTGTTCCTTATGGACGTGGCCATGTCACCTGGTGACCAGGCGCATCGACTCTCCAAAGACGACCGCGTTCTGCCCGAATCTATTTCGGAGACGACGGCAGCAGACCCGATCGCTGATGCCGCGCTCTCACTGGCCGAATACATCCTCGACGGAGACTTCTCTGACGTTCTCGGTGCTGGACTTGGGGCCGTCTATTCCCAACTTCCTTCCAAACTCGAAGTCCATGCGCCCGATATCGCTGAGGAAAGCAGAGGTGCGAGCATGGTGCTTGGTGACCACTCCGTAGACGACGACGAGGCCAAATCCCAGACGGACATCAGGGAAACCCGTGGGCTCGGAGTTGAGGATTCACGTGTGATGGATTTCAAGACCCGTGTGGATCATTTCCTGAAACTCCTCGAATTTCTCCAAGACATTTTCCGACGCAACGCCCCCAAATATGACCCTGAGACTGGTCTAGACGCCTCAACACTCGTCGGTACCGCCATCGTAACTTCCGTCTTGGAAGCCATTCGCCAAACATTCCTCGAAAACGTTCTGTATCCCTCCATCCTGGAGTGTTCAGATGCAGACGGGAGCGCCGTAGCCGTCATGTCATACATTGAAATAATGATTCGAACCCTGGAAAAGGGACAACTTACTGACCTCCTCGTTAATTTTTTGATTAGCGAGGACAACGATGAAGTCCCAAATCCTCGGCCTCGGTCACATGGCACGCTGACTCTGGGTCTCAGTGGACGACGCAAGACGCAGCTTTCTGAAGCACAAAGCAGGCTACGTCGACGACGAAGCAGTGCCATGATGTTGCTGGAGCTCGAGGCCCCAGAATCTACGAAACAATCTGGCTACTTTACGAGCCTCAGTCGATTCACGCTCAAAGACCTTCTCATCTCCAACCTCCGTTCCAACGCCCAACCTGCAGCAGCGGCAGCCTTGCAGCTTTTCAACTCCTTGCTATTGCACTACGGTCCACTTTGTGCAGACAAGTTGTTGATCGTCATTCGTGACCCAAAGGCGACCAGCTTCCCCCAACCAGCCTTGGATGACAACCCGCGTGGCCCGCCATTCGATCAGGAAGAGGATGAGGTGTTCGTCTATCCAGCAGAGGTACCCAAAGCACCCTCACCGTCTCCTATTTTCACACAGCCAAGGACGACCTATTCAACCCACGAACGTGAAATGGATCTCTACCTAAAGCTTGTGTCTCGTTTGGACCCAGTCCATTCGAGCGATAGCTTCAGCACTGGCTACGACCGATATCTCTGCGATGCAATTCAAGCCGTTCAGAATCATAGTTCGTTCTCGGACGTGCCAGAAGAGACACTGGTCCAAATGAAACATCGACTCGATCCAAACGATCCCATCCTATCTGCAGTTTTGGAATGGCTCCGCAAGCTATTTTCGAATTCTCCAAAATTTAATATCGCGTTGACAGGCGTCCTAGCGTCGTTGGTTCACGATCCATTCAGGTCCCTCGCCGGGTGGCTGACGTTCGGCCAAGTAGAGGATGTCTCATGCAGAAGCCAGTCTCCAGTGGGCAACTCTGGTTTTGGTACACCAGAGGACGGCGATGACAGGTCGACGGATTACCAGATCGAGGAAATGTTGGCGTCGGAGTCAAGAACACCTCCCGCGTCGAGTCTGGATGATAGGACTCGACCCGTCGTCCTCGCCATCTTTCAGAGCCTTGTAGCGCAGCTCGAGCGGTACCGCCACAGCGTTGAGAACTTCGATAAATACCTTCTTGAGCGGCGACAAGGTCCTGCTCTTTTCTGAAAACCTCACGGACGCACTCAACCTGGTGCTTGACCTCGAAGACACCAGTGGCGCTCCGATCTTCCATTCGCCAATCGTGACGGCAACTCCGGCTTTGGAGAGTCCACCGAAGCCAGCCTTAAGTATATCCGAATCGCTCGTTTCGTTTCTGACGCCAAGGAAATCGAAGCCAGCACCGTCGAAAAGCGACACAGCCAGGCGCGACATCAGTTCTAGCGTCTTCAAGGGCCGTTGCAGCACGGCCTTTTGGTTCTCATTACCAACACACCAGTGCAGTCACCGTCGAGCCCTTCGAGGCACCAAGTCCGTCTGAAGGACCGTGGATGCCAGCACGCCCTCTCAAATTTTCGGTGGAAGAGGAGGATGTATTCACCTCAGGTTGGGAAGACAAATCCCGGAAGAGAACCGACTCAAGCTCCCAACCGGAGGAATCAGTGCAGGGCCCCAAAACCGTGACCTTATCACGATTATTGGACAATATCGTTATTCTGGAGGAGTCCATTAAAGAGATGGCCGCCTATCATTCATGCGAGGCGGACTCTTGGGATTGACGCAGTGCGCTACATATAGATTTATCAAGCGTAGGCTTATATGCCCACTGTAACTGTCATCCTAAGGAGGTATTCGGAATTGTTTATACTATAGATATTCCATATATAAGAAAACTCGTTAACAAAGTTCATAGGAGAAAGATGATAGGATCACCGAGCAGGATGAATAGACCACCCATGAGGTTCACGGTTTGGGTGCACGCCTTGGCCGTTTAGTCTTCTCGGTCGACTTGCCAGCTTCTGCGCCCTTGTCTTTGAACAATTTCTGTTGCAACTTTGTAAATTCATCGTCGTCGATCTCTCCAGGATCGGGTTCAGAATTGCGCTTCCTTTTCTTGGGTGACTCGTCATCCTCCTCGCCGGCAGTGGCAGCCTTCTTCCGCTTCCCCTTTGCGCGGGGCGTAGGATCTGCGTATTTTGCGGCGAGGCCGTCGAGGAACGCCCCAGCGTTCTGACGCTTCTTCAATATGAGGGCCTGCAAAGCAGAGTGATCCTCCCCTTCCGCACCACCGCCGCCCGCGCCGTCCTCTCCTTCGGGCGCGGCCTTCTTCTTGCCCTTGCCGTTCCCCTTGCCCTTGCGAGGACCGGCCTTGCCGCTCCCGTAAAACTCGTCCCAGACGCCGAGCTCCTTGGCAAGCTCCTCGGCCTCCACGGCCTCCCTGTCCGCCATGCTTCTTGCGGACGAGCCTGGCCTTCTCGTCCTTCGAGCCCTCCCTCCACGTGGCCGTCGCGGAGAGCTCGCCCTCGGCGATCAGGCCGGAGATGGCGACGACGAAGCGGGCCTCGTCTTCGTGCGTCGAGTGCGGGACGCGGGTCATGATGTCGCCCAGGGAGCCGCCCGTGTCCTCGTACGCCGCCTTCAGGTCGTCGATCTCCTCGCGCGAGCCTGCCCAAACGCAACACACGAAAAAGCGTTCGCACGCCGGGGCCGTGGACGGAGGAGGAGGAGGGGTGGGGGGGTGGGGGGTTGAACCTCTCACCTTGGTATTCCTTCTTCATCTGGTCCAGTTTGTCTCTCGTGACGCTCTCGAACAGCGCCTCGAAATACGCCTCCCAACCGTCCTCGCCCTCCGCCAAGTCGAAGCCTTCCTCCGTGCTACCGGTGGCATCATACTTCGCGCGGCGCTTCCTGTCGCTGAGCACGGCATACGCGAAGCCTACTTGTTGGAATTTTCGGGACGCGGCTTGCTTGTTGTCGTCGGTGGAGGAGGCGTGTTTATCTGGATGATAGATGAGCGCTGATTTACGATAGGCCTTCTTGATATCCTCCTCCGATGCAGTAGATCCGACACCGAGCACAGCGTACAAATCTACGTCCTCCTCCTCGAAGAAGAGTGAAATGGGATCGGTCGAGTCCATATGAGAGCGAAGGGATAACTGGCGACCGCGCGCGGGTCCAAACGCGTCCCGTAACACATCACGTGAGGCTGTCATGCAAGCCAGTCCTCGACCCTACACCACATCACCCATTTCTATTTCGTTTCACCCAGAGCAGCGAAATTTGTTTTCTCATTATCAACACCAGCCCAATTATCACTCTTGTGAGTCTACTACAAGAGGAAGAAAGTGAGTTTGTCATTCGTTCTAGCGGACTCGTCTGTTGATCATTCACATCCCTGCATTTGACAATGTTCTCATGCTAGAAGGGCCTTCCCCTGGTATATGCTCTCCACCACCACCTGTTCCTGCCCTGCTCAGCGTCTACCTCCACCACCAAGCTTGTGCCTACTTTAGACCGGTTTCCGCCGTGATACTCTCGCAATCCAGGGCTTTTCTTCTCACGACGTGGGGCTGCACGGATCGCTTAAATTTTTGCATCCCGAGCCTCTGCGCAGGTGATTTCAAGGAAAGTCCAACACGGGCGTGTGACTCAAGGCGGCGCTGGTCTATTTAATGATTGCGGTCAGGCAAGAGAGGCCGCTCCTGCGTATCTTGACCTTGTAATCACGTTCAAAGGACTCATGCCCTTACATACTGGGATGGATGTACAACCCTATGACTGGGATTTTCTTCTTTGGCAATCTACAGAGGTCGTCACAAACCATTCCCGCGTCTTGTGTCAATTGTAGTGGCTAGTCCTCACCATTTAGGGTATCATTGGTTTCATCTGTCACGTCCCTTGAAGAATGAAGGACCAAGGGTCTCAAACAACCAGGGGATCACTTATTCCACCAATGATCATCCAGGCTACCTCTGCCTACAGTCGACGTACCGTACAACGATTGCTAAAACGACTTCTTACTCCGCTCTCCAATCTCCTTCAGTGGCTACGGTGTACATGTATTCGATCTAGAGAGACCACATCGTATCGCCGATCTCGAAAATGATCAATGCCCTGCGACCACCTGAGTGGCAACGTCTCACGCGAATCTTGTCAACATTTGTGCTGGCATCATCGAGATAGTGAGTTACGAGTTATTTGAGATCTTCGTCCGTCGACATTCTAGAATTTGAGTGCGTCGGTGCATAATCGGGAAGGGGTATGAAGGGCACCGTCGTTGGGCAGATGCTGCGACAAATGACTCAGCCAGAGACAGGCCGTACATGACCACAACGAAGCGGGAGGGAGCATACTTACAGCGGCCACAGGATCATGTACTCGAGCTGAGGTGGACCAGGGACAATCGGGATGTACTGGCCAGTTCCGGGAGTAGAGTGACCGCCATGGTGAGCTTGTGTCACGCGATGACCTGTGAGATCCTTCAGAGAATTCACCGTCAAGAAGGGTGGAAAGACAGCTATGGTTGGATGAGGTGTATCATGATACCGTACGGCGCCGAAGGAGGGTGATCGACATGGACCATAGTTGGGTAAAGGTCTACACCTGGCTGCCATTCATAACCTGGACCATACATAGGAAGCGGAACCTAGAGCAGCGACAGCGTATGTTGGGGCGGGGTAGTAGACATCCGCCATCACTACCAGGGTGCTGACAAAAAGGATAGTGTCTATGTCTTGTACATAGGCGGCTCACCAACCTCTATGATATAGCTGGCCTCGGAATCACGCGTGCGTCGCAGGTCACGCGCTCGCGCTCGCGTCTCCAATCTCCATGTCATGTGAGGAGCGTCGCTCGGGCCTTAACATCTCCTTTCAACATTCTGTGTACAAGACCCCTCGTACGCGAGGGCTCACTGCCCTTAGCGCACCTCGCTTCGCCTCCCTCGCCGCATCGCTCTCTCCTCAAGAACCGGTGTAGAGTTTTGTATTTGGTTGAGTATTCTTGTCATAGGTGCGGGAATTACGTTTCAGTTCATTTCATATGATCTCCTTGTCTTCGCGTTTCATAACTTGTGCGGTCTCGACTCTCCTTCATGCTCCCTTCTTTTCATCTCATGCTCCCCTTTGATATCCTGTATTTGATTCCTAGCTACTTCTCAATAAAGGAAGATACCTTTTCCCTTCTCGTTCTCTGATTTCCTCAAGACGTTCGGAAGTTTCTCATCGCGTCCGCGTTACGATTCCTGCTGGGCATTGCTCCTCCTCCCTTCTCTTTCTATTGAGGCAAGGAACCAGAAGAAGGCAGGAGACACACCTCAAGGGTAATCTCCAACAGATACCCGTTTCAGCCATCGGTTTTATTCCAACCGGCCGGTAAAACCCATTCGGGCATCTCGTCCGAGCCAGGAGGGTCTTGAGGACAGACAGACGCATATGAACCTCGACTTTAGTCTGTGTCAGAATCAGTTGTCCACTTCCTCGCTGCTGATAACGACGCAGCCACCTTCATTTTTCGCTCCGTCCGTTGCGGGGTTTGTGGCATTCACATAAGGGTTGGGCGGAGAAGAGAACTGCCTCGTCTTGCTTCCCTTTTCCCTCTCCTCTCCCTTCCTCTATAATCCACTGACCCGTTGTTCAGAGTATGTCCCGCCGTGTGTTCCTATATTCTGTCTCATGACGATCTAGTAGAAAATGACCCCTTGGTCTGCGAAGATTACAAAGCGATTCCGCACCGTCCCTGCCAATGCCCGTGAAAATGACTTCTATGCGCCATACAATAAACTTCTGTATACCCTCTTCCCTGCCGACTCCGATTACACCGTCGCTCCTCAAACCTACTCCATCATCGACTCCCGCGGCTCGGTGGATTTCATCATCGAGTTTGAAGTGCTTTTGGAGGACAAACCCGTCCTTTTCTTAAAGATAAAAGAGCCGGCGAAGATAAATTTTAAATCTGCTCGCGAGGAGGCAGATAATCAGATGAGGAAACGGATGGGGGATTTGGCCCCTGTTTGCCCTCTGGATACCCTCAACGGAGTGAGCGCCTTTGGCACGCAGCTTTCCTTCTACACCTATGACAAGCAGACTCGTATCCTTCCTGCCCGCATACCTCCTCACCCTGAACGGGAGACCGATACTGCTCCATTGAACCGCTGGGATTGTAACATTTTGGAAGACGAAGGAGCTCAAAGATTTCAAGATCTCTTTGCAGAGATCAAGAGGAAATGTGAACAGCTTTAGGAGGGAGGTCTGCAGTCTAGAGATGGGTCCGTTCAATAAAACATATCCAACAACTGATTTTGGACTCCAGGCGATAGCGCTTAATGCCATTATGATGCTCACTTTCAATTTATTATTTCCTGTCAACGAACGGCTGGCGATCTGGCGCAATTAATGTCCCTTTAGTTTGATGACGAGTCTGGTGAGCAAGAACTTGCCTGCGTGTCTGTCGCTTGACGGTCCGCATTGGAGTGCTCGAGCTGTGAGTAGAGGGTATCGATGATCTGGCAAATATTGTCATAGCCCTTCGGGGAACCCCTATGCTTCTTCGAAGTGGTCGTTTGTAGGACCCAGAGATGCATCGTGATCGGGTTGTCGTCATCCGTAATGATGAACGCATCGGTTAGAGGGAAAGGGAAGTTGGTGGCGGAAGGTCTGTGTAAACATTGAAGTCATTCGGTAGAACGGGGATCACGATTGCAACGACCTGGCCGACTGGAAGACAAACTTGGGACGATTCATTCTAATCCTCCTAAGTTTGTCTTCCAGAACGTCACCTCCCTCAGAGGCCGACTATTGACGCCAGCTATGATCTTCCTATGGGCATAGGCCTCGAAAAGCCATGATGCAAGCGTTGCCCCTCGAAGAACAGATTCGAGATACGAGATGAGCTCGCACACACATACTTCTGGAATTGAGCGTTATCGCCCTTGCTACCCAGATAGTCCTAAAAGTCAATGTCCCATTCTAGCCTCGAGCCCAATCCTATGACGAGATTTGATGACGATGACGCGGGAAGACTGGTTCATTGAGAGCTTGTCGCACTGCACGACCACACGCAGCATCGCCTCGCGTTCGTCAGGTGTCTCGTCGAGTGGGGCCATGTTGCGATTGCGGACGTGGTGAAAGTTATAGATATCCCGGGCGATGTATCCGAAATACGTGACGGCGTGGTACAGAATATCATCGATCGCTTTCTCGAGCTCCGGCGGGTTTTCCCCATGGAGTGATCTGATATGTGCGAAGTGAAAGTGAATCGGATCCGCATCGGTGGAACAGGCAGATGGGGAGGTAGCACTCCACGACATCTAGTATGACTCCGAACGAGTTTTGAAGCCTTGAAACGCGTTATCCAATTCCAATCTGAGAAGCAAGAAAAGTTGGCATTTCCGAGGAAGAATAGAAATCTCGTACCCCCTCAGTTCTTCAATAGACCAGAGCAGCAAGGCGGTGTAAAGAGGACTCCGATCCTTGAGTCAAGTAGAGTAATGTACGGGGTTCGGAGACGGGGCCCGGATTGGGAAACATGGTGGAGAATCCACCACTGGTAGGAGGGGAGAGGATGCTCTAGGGATGTCAAAAAGAAACCATAAAAAAAGCACCTTTGTAAAATTCCCTTTACCGAGGGTCTGCGAGGTCACAGATATCATAAAAGAGGACTGGGTCATACCCATCAACAACAAACAAGATGTTTTGGAGATACTCAAAACCTCTTCTTTGTTGTTGGCAGATAAGGATACCAAAAGAAGACTGTTCTACGTGGAGAAACAGTTTCTGCTTCGCACAGCAACAACAGCAGATATAAGTGCCTACGGATTCCAGGTTGACCGGTAAAAATGATTCCCCCCCAACAGAGGAATCATTTTTACCGGCCTTTGAGGTCGTTGACCGCTTGAAGTCAAACGACTTTTTCCACCTCTCGGTAGCACTCGCGACCAAGCGCACTTTTGATGCGCGGAAATACAAGTTTGCAGAGATTGAAGGTTTCCATCAGGGGTTGGTGTTTCCGCGCGTTGTCTGCGAAGCCCTTCCACTCTTCAGAGGCTGTACGCCAGAGGTCGAGGGTCCAATCCAAGTCCAGTTGTTGGGATCTACGGAAACAAACAGGTTGAAAGTTGCCCGGGAGGATAGTGCATAGAGAGCCTACCAGCATTGATCTTGAGGCTGGCATGATGAGACTCGAGGTTAAAGTTTTGCTTTGTATTTGGCTCTGTTTTTGCATGAGCCGGCGTAATGCGACAAGTGTCAGTTGTCAGTCAAAAAATGTATTCTCCAGGCTACTGACAAGCCTTGTCGTCAATGTCTCAGCGACTTGTACGTCCCGCGCACGCACATACAGCACAATGCACAAGTTATTTATAAGGGTATATTATCAGGACTCAGAACTGGTAAAATACCTCATTATGGTCATCAAATAATTAGAAGAGAATCTCTTCCGTCATACTGCATACTTCGTCAAAGGTCCTGGTAAGAAAGAAGTGTCCTTTCAACGATACCGTGATCCATTCTGCGAAAGATAGATAGTAGATGGAAAGGATATATATATCACTCAATCGACAACCGTGGCTGCAACGGGTAGCCAGGGGAATCGGGCTTCTCTTCAGTGCCTTTATACTTGGACCTTCGCTTTGCTTGGAGGAGATTGTCTGGGGTATGTTCAGTGGCGAAGCCGAGAAAATGTCAATGAAAGACAGACAATACGGTAACTGACCGGAGGTTTTCGATTCGTACAAACCCTTTCCAAAGTCGAGGAAACATCGGAGGCCGACGCCGAACGTTGTCAACAACAGAAGTATGGAGACGATGGCTTTCATTGGTTGATATGTCAATACGTCGATAAGTCAAAAAGTAAGTAGGACCCACTAAACACGGTCAATGTTGCTCGTGTCGTTTCGTATTGCGCCTCGGACGCTGGTTCATAAAAGCGAACCAGCTTGTAAACTGGCACGTATGAGATAGGTTGATGCGCTCGGCCGAGAAACAACATACTAACTATGGAAAGTTGAGCGACTGCGGAAAGGACATGAGAATGGAACAACTTACAGTACGTCTCGGATGCCAACATCAGAAACAAGGAAAACGCCATCAACCTCACAGGAAATGCCATGTCAGTGAAAGGAAGGACGCCTGCTTTAGCGAACGTACGGTTTGATTTCACGTTGCGCTGAAAGACCGCAGCCAACAAGAAGTACCAGGACTACGGGGATCGCGGCTATGGTCAAGCCAAACTCTGTTGAATTCTTGGACAGAACAACGATGAGAAGCTACAGACCATCGTCTCAACAACACAGTAAAACGAAGTATACGGTGACACCTACTTGAATAGTAACGCCAGTGAACGCAAAGAAGTCGAATTTCAGGAGGCAAATCAGAACTTCGTAAAATTGATACATTGCTTAGTCGGCTGTCAGCAAAGCCACCCGCAACAATACTCGAAATCACTGACTCTTCATGGCAGGGTTTGCCCCCACTATCCGAAAGACAGCCCAGCTGGGTCCACTCAGCGTTAGTTCCCTGAGTATTATGGTGTCTGCTTACCCAAATTCGAAGTAGAGTGCCCTCACAAAGAAGATCATGACGACCCATGCAGCCGCAATGATAGCAGGGACGGCGATGAGTAAATGCACCACCTGTCTGTATAAAGTGCCGCTGCCGCCGCAGGTCTTGAGATAGGAACATGGTGAGCTCAAGAACAGTTGTGAGAACGGCAACATACGACGTAGTCAACAGTGTAGTCGCAGTTAGCCGTTCGTACTAAGGCCACCTTGGTCTCATGAATTTGAATCGTGGAAAAAACGACGAGAGCCACGTGGAAAACTGGCGTGGTAAGTACATTGAGCCCACAAAACGCCTAGTCGATCAGAAGGGAACATACGAAGGATGCCCGCAAGTTGAATGACATTTCGCAAGCGCAGGGCATCAAAGGCCATCAAGAGCTCGAATAACCTTCCGTCACATTATATATCAGCAGCGGTGGGGGATGAGGGTCACTCTCACTCGGCGAGAACAAACAGAGCAAGATAACAGGGAACGGTCTGGGTGCAGGCACATCAGACACGCATGAAATATCCCGGGGTCAGTCCATACATGCCTTGTAATTGGCGAGGGAGAGGTCGACGTGATTTGCAATCTGATTGGAGATAGAGGTCAACGAAGGAAGTGTGAAGACAATGACCAGTACCGACCATGCCGAACACGACTGATATGATGGCGAGAACGGCGACAGCCTCTGAAAATGATATGAAGGTCGGGGGGAATGAGTTTGTACATGGATCTGCTCACGAAGGCAGACTGCGGAGGAGAAAGGTTAGAGGAATCGGAGGGAATCGGAGGGAGAGATATGCTGACTTATCCCGATAAAGGACCTCTGCGCGCGAGTTCCAAGGAAGGGCTCTACAGCCATTTCTAGATGCTAATGAGGAGGAAAGGATGGTCGTGCTCGTGAAGGAAAGGATGCGTTTCAATTCCATGCGAGTTGGCGCCAGGTTGGCCCCAATTTGATCGGGAGGCTTACTCAATGAGGAGCATCGCCTCCCCGACGGTCAATTCCTCCAACCACAGTAACTCAACCGTCATTAACACTTTTCTATACCGCTCCTCGCTTGACGTCCTCATCTCTTCCTTGATGTCCATTATCCCTCGCTCGGCCCTCTCTATCAATTCCTCGCATATTCTTCCAATGCTCTCCTTGCAGGCCCTCTCATTCTCTTCAGACATCTCGTCCGCGAATCCCAGTATGGTCTCTCGCCAATCCCTCGAGGCCGCAGTCATTTCCTCTTCTGACTGCACCCTGCCACCCGCCACTGCTGGGAAGCTGTGGTATAGCCGGAGTGCCGTGATGAGACGGAAGGAAGCATGAGCTGGCAACGGCGAACAATGCATCGTCCAGTCCCTGCCTGACACATCAGCGTTTGTTCCAAGTTTCTGAGGTTCGGACTCAGTTGATTACCCCCAATATCCCTCCGTGTCAAGGGTTCTTTCTACGAATGCGCCTGTCTCACCTGGGCTGTCCAACAAGCTAGTGACAACGTCGTGGACACTCACCTCGCCTGGGTACGCTCCGGACATGAGCTCCCCAGACGTGATCGTGTTCGTAAATCCATATTCTACGAAAAGGGTCCGGTTTGGATGCCCCCCGTACCTCAAGGTCGCTTCCTGATCGCGGGAAATGCCCTTGTCGCATGAAACACAGACGAGGTCCGCATTGCGAGCTCTGCCAGGCGAGATCTCGGATCGCGCCACGCGTAACGGCTGCATCGTGGGCTGTATCCAGGCGTGGTTCGCAAAATCGAACACGGGGCATAGGCTTATGTTGTTGTCCTTGTCAAGCCCAAGATCGTCGTAGAGACAGCGCGTATTTACTACCAAGGTGTCAATCGAAAGCCATTCTATTAACTATTAAATGTTGAAACGGGCTTCCATACCATTCAACCACGCCCACACAAAGTCCAAGATCAATTCTGACTGCGCTCGTATCCTGTGATGCCGTGGAGACCGATCAGGAAAGTCATCCTGACCGAAGTTATTAATTTGGACCGTTAGCAGGTGTGCACGCAGGCTGACCAGATATACACGGACGGCCTGCCAGTCTTTCCAAAAACGTCTTTCGAGCAGGACAAGATCGGACAGCACGCAAGGCGGTAGTAATCGCAAAAGGCTGTGTTCCTCTCGAGATCCTACGCCCAGAGTTCGATGAACGATCCAGGTCAGTGGGTGGCCGCCGAAGTCCCTCGGCAGGATGGATATATATGGCCCGAATTGAGCGTCATCCGACTCGCAGTCAGGTGCGGGTTTGTGGAGTAGCAGGTGTAAGGATATCAGTTGAGTTGCTGTCAACGTCCTCGAGTAGGGATAATGGCGAAGAGTGTCCACATTAATTTTGGCCTTGCTGGGCAAAGTGAGGATCGGCATCTGACACTGCAAGGCGGAAACAGAAACGGCACCGTGAATGAATGAATGAAATTAGAGCACCGAGGGGCCCTGGTCCAGGGCGTATTTTCGGGGCACGTACCGGGACGTCGACGATCGCGAACAGACCGAGCCCTGCGCCTGGAGACACACGGCACGACACCTTTTGTCAGGCCTCGAAAGCTCGGACACATGCAAGTGATGGCTGGTCCGCACCAGCGACGCGTTTCGGTCGGACGAGGAGATGATCCCCATCGACCATCATACCGTGTCCTTTCAGCCACTCCAATAATGCGTTCCATCGTCGCTCGTCGCAGTCAGCTAGGCCAGAGTCGGACATGATGGGACCGTGTCAAGGATGGATGCGCACTCCAATTTCTCTTATCATCGAAGCCCAAGCCGGCGCGCATATCCGCACCATCCATCATCTCATCATCGCCATCGCCAGATTCCGTCTTGCTCGCCGCTCACATTCGTCCCCCACCATGTCCGTCTTCACCGCCTCCAGATTGCTCGGCAAGACCGTCCTCATCACCGGCGCCAGTGCCGGCATCGGCGCGGTACCTCCTCCCCTTCTTTCCCGGGGCGTCCTCTCCGTCTCAAAAAGCGAGTGCGCTGACGCTGCTCCTCGTTCCAGGCCACCGCCGTTCTATTCGCAAAGGTACCGAACGCCACGTTTACCCTGTGCCCCCCCCCCCCCCCCCCCCCCCCCCCCACCCACCCCACCCCGCCGGCAACCACTTTTTATTGACGAGAACATTCACTCCTCCGTCGTCGTCTAGGGAGGCTCAAACCTGATACTCCTCGCGCGTCGAGCCGACCAGCTAGAGAAAGTCGCAGAGGCCGCCTACGCGGCGCACAGGGCCGCCAGCGTGCAGCAAGGCGGGCAGATCGTCACCGTGCAGCTCGACGTGACAGACGGATCCCAGGTGGCCGCGCTGTGGTCCAAGGTACCGCCGGGCCTTCGCGCCGTCGACATCCTCGGTGAGCGCCGAGCGCCATCCACGTCCTCGCGTCGTCGTCTCTCGCCCTAACCGACCCATCCACCACTCGCGACAGTCAACAACGCCGGCGGCGCCCATGGCATCGACCGCGTCGGCGACATCCAAGAAAAGGACGTGGACACGATGTTCGCGACGAACGTCCTCGGCCTCATTTCCCTCACCCAGCTCCTCATCAAAGGTCTGCTGCTCTTATCTGCCTCGCTTCATCATCTCCCCTCTTACCGTAACCCCCCCCCCCCCCCCCCCCCCCGCCCCTCAATCCCTTCGCGTGTATGTCCTCCGATCCTCCGCGCACGCGGGGGCCATCAACGATTAAAACGACAAGACTTCAAATCCCGCAACGCGGGACATATCATCAACCTTGGGTCGATTGCGGGAAGGGAACCGTACGCGGGCGGTAGCGTGTATTGCGCGTCGAAAGCTGCCGTGCGTGCGTTCACGGCCTCTCTCCTGCGTGAGGTGGTAGATACGCCGATCCGAGTGACCGAGATTCAGCCCGGTGCGTAAACGTTCTCTTCTCTTCTCCCTCTCGCCCTCCACATCTTTCCTCACTCGGCGCCATCCTTGATTCTTGCCCCACCCGACAGGCATGGTGGAGACCGAATTCTCTCTCGTGCGCTACCGCGGAGATAAGTCTGCAGCGGATAAGGTGTACGAGGGTATACGGCCACGTACGTGACCGCTTTTGCTTGCCAACGATCGTCCGCTCACAGAACCTCCCTAGTGACAGCTGAAGACATTGCGGAGGAAATTGTTTGGGCAGCTGCGCGCCCACCGCACGTCAACATTGCTGAAGTTTTCGTCCTCCCGGTCAACCAAGCCAGTGCTACGCTAACGTTCCGCGGAGGATCCAAGTAATGAGAATGGGTCTCGCCAATGGAACTCGGACTCGACCTTGGACTCGTGTATATTACCGTGCGATATCTATTCTTAGAATACAGAATGAATCTCGTCGATAAATCAAAGCAACAGCAATGTGATAGCGATAAATAAACCTTCATCCTTTCAGTTTCTTCCCTTTCCCTCTAGGCGGAGGTTTGGGTTCATCGATCACAGCTGCCTCAGCGTCATCATCATAAACAAATTTCTTGATGACTACGTTCTCCTGCACAAGATCTTTCAACGGCGATGTGGCATTGGCCAAGTTACCAAGGCCGTCCAAAGGTAGAGCCTGTATTGTTACATCAGCTCGTGTGCATATCATTTGTCGGCTGTACATCGTTACCTTGGCTGAATCAGCTAGGACCCCTCTGCTTTGTGTCGGGGCCTGCTTGAGGTTTGTCACCCGACTGCGACTTGTAACGGTAGGTCGTCGAAGTAGAACGTTGTGAATAGCCCACGGTCCCATCTCACGGTCTTCACGGCAACTTCCTCAAGTCCTTCCGCTTCACCAATGCGCGATCTCTTCGCTGGTCCTTCCAGACTCTCATAGTCTTCTTCGTCCCCTGGACCACGTCGATGCCGGAGTGGCCGACCATCAGGCCCGAATGGTAAGCTTCTCCTCGTCGTCGCTCATCAAAATCGAATCTTCCATGGCCTCGGAGGAACGCCGCGAGCGGCGCTAGGCACGCACTTTCCGTTCCTGATCTTGTTCGAGCTTCCGCTTTTCTTCGATTGTTTTGAGTTTGGTGGTAGGACTTCCGGGGCGGTTTCCGGGTTTGCGGATGACCTCAGTCTCTAGGACGGCGACATGGTTGCGTTGATTCTTCGCAGTATTTGACGTAGTTAGGGCCTTGAGGGCAAGCGCGCTCATGGACGAGAACGTGCTTTTCCCCGCCTCCGTGGGGCGCCTCCGGCGTGGCTGTAAAGGTCGGACGGGACCAAATATATCGCTTGTGGTGGGCTGCGGGTTTCTACGAGAGCGTGTGACGCGTTTAGCGCTTGATGATGAACCATCAGAGGGAGAGTTGGGTGAAGTCGCATTGGGTTCCGACTGCAAAGCAGTTCGCTGAAACTCTATTGGTGACGCAGATCCAGTTGGAACGCCGGGCGGAATAAGTAGTGAGGGAGCGGTCTGTGGTGCTGGTGGTGGAGTGGTTGGTGGGGCAGGCGGAGCTGTTTGGAAATTCTTCAGGGGTGGAGACAGGACGCAGCTCTTTGATTGTGGTGGCATCACGCACAGAAATGTTGAGCTATCACGATTGCGCGCTGCGTGTTTCTGCGTGGGATCTCGAACAGTTCGAACATGGGTCATCCGGGGTTTCTTCGCAAGTGTACCAAAGTCCGGTGGCGGCTGAGGAGAAACGGGATGACAGTTTTTGCCTTGACACGGAAGTTACAAGACGCGGAAAAGTGGGCTGATCAACCCTAGGGGAAGGCATCTGCCTCCAGCGAACGCTTTCGCTTTAATGACGGGGACGGCTGAGGGCGATTTGATGTGCTTATCTGGGAGCCGGATGTTGCACCAGGACGAACATTTACAGAGTCTTCGGAGCTGCTCCCGCTTCCCGCAGCATTGATACTTCTCACTAGCCGCACTGGCTTTGTCTTCTAGGCCATTGAGCAAAACGACGAATTTTACATTTTTCTCGTCAACTCACCGGAGCTGAAACAGAGGAAATCGGACGTTTTGTCATGAACAGCCTGCGCACAGGCTCCTTTCCCTTGCCTTGTTGCCTCTCCTCGACTGGCCGCGCATAGGGCTTCGCACCAATACGCGGAATTCGACTTCCGGCCATTGAAGACGGCTGTCGTAACGTAGATTTCGATGATGGGCTTGACGACGTCAACTTCGTTGGCGAGTCCAGTCCATGCTCCTCTGGAATAGTGCTAGGCAGCCTTGCATCAACCCTGGGGCGAATTGGAAAAGTTGGAATCTTCGTCTTTGAGGGACTCGAGATTTCAGAATCTGATGCAGACCTCTGGAAAGGCCTTCCCAGGTGCGGTCTTGTCGTTAACTGAGGTTCCTCCGACCCGCTGCGTACTTTCTCAGGCGAAGCCGAACCCGTAGGCCTCATCATAGTATGATTTGCTGCGTCAGGAGGGCATCGGACAGGACTACGTGTCCTGTCTTCTTGTGTACTACGCGAAAAGACAGGTCGTCCAAATATACCTTTAGATGGGGGAGAAAAACAATCCTTTAGATGGGACGCGGAACCTTGTGCAATAGCCTCTTTGATGGGTATCCTTTGCGCAGGCGTGCGGTTGGGGTCGTGAAGTGTATTGTTGAATCCAAACTTGCTCGGCGACCTGGGGTTCGCGATGTGGTTACGCCAAGGACTACGCTCAGGAGGCGGTCGTTGAACAGTGTAGATAGCCACAGTGTCATTTTTCTGCTCAGGCAATGCATTCTGTACGGGAGTAGATGATTGATTGGGAGGATGTGGAACGGCAGCCATGACCGAGGCAAGAGCGGGGATTTGGTCCAGGGTTGAAGTTGTAGTTGAGTAGAGTAGATTATGGAGAACATCCTCTGAGACAGGGGATAGCGATCCGACCCGAACCTGGCGTGGGGACTTCGTTACGATACTATGACCGATTTTCTCGAAGGGCGTAACTTGTGACGAATGCGTGTCTGAGGGATCTACCTCATCCCGCTGCACAAAGTCGCTCTGACTCGGAAAAAAGGACGGGGAACCTGATCGCGAGAGGCGGGGAGAACGGCGAAGCGGGACGGGTGACTCGATAGTAAGTGAGTTTGACGCAGGGTGCATGGTTGCGACCTTCGAGAGTGGCGTAAAATCTTGCTCAGGCCCTTCGTCCCGAATTGGACAGATAAGTGGATCAGTGGTTTGAGGGGTAGACTCCAAATCGCTCAAGAAGTGAGGGGGTGGCCTTAGTGGGGTAGGAGCCAGAAAGTCAGGCTCCTGAACAACCTATGCGGGGTCAGGCGATCCCATGGATTGAGCTGTGACGACGCACCGGAAGTTCTGGGACCTCTAAAAGGTTATCATCATCGAATGCTATTAAGTTTGCGGAAACGTTGTTGGGCAGAGAGGCGACTGGGGGGCGATCGAGGGACGTGAAAGTTTCATGAGAGTCCGGTGAGGTAATGGGTGACCGGGCTCTGGGTAATGATTCATCTGCGACAGTTGAGCCGGACGCCTCGAGAACGACAGAATCAGAATCGGAGAGAGGATGGTGCTCGGTAGGGGTCGGGAGATTTGGATTACCACTCTCACGTGCAAGCGGCTGCATATTGGGCGGGGGTGATGGGTTGTCGTGTGCCCGAGATACTTTAGTTGCCAAGGCAGAGGCAGGTTCTGAATCGAAATCTTCGCAGAAAGTTTTAAGACGTAGAAATGTTGAAAAAATGGAATTTTTACCGTCCTGTGAGCTATCCTCGTCCGAGGTGGACGCTGAGCCGAGGGGTGGGGTAACTTGAGGTTCTCGTTCATCCCCTAATGTTGGCCCGACTGCTGTCCTCTCCTCCCCCATAGGAGAAGAAAGTTGTTGGGAGCTCTGAAGGGCTGATATCCGCGACGAACGTCGAAAGGGGATGGACGAAAGATTGTCCCGATTATGAGTGGCTTCAGCGATGAGAATCTTCTCTGGAGACTGAATTGGACCGAAATATACTCTGGCGGTAGGGTTGTTAACTTGATCATCTATACTACTTGACGAGGAGGAGCCGGGCGATTGAGGGTTGGATTGGGGTTGAAGGGGGTGAGATTGAAGGACATTGCGGCGATCACGGCGAGGATACCTCGAGGCTGACCAGTCGAGTCCACAAACACTCAACGCGTTTAGTCATGTGATCGAGCTCGTGATTGATCTCTCACTGACTGATCATATCGACCACCCAACGCAGCACCGAGCCTCAGCTGAACCGTTCCATCATTCAATCCGGGTCCGGTGTTATCGGATAATTTGAGCCGACCCCGAGGTCCAAACGGTCACCAGTCGGGTCACACTCGGTGGGGTCACACACACATAATAGAGCAAATACTATCATAGCCGCGGTATACAGGTGATGTCAATGTCCATCGTTTTGTTCAAACAAGCGGGGGTGACACTGTGACACTGGCGCTTTTCTCCATGCAGAGGTTTCTTTGGTCAAGGTGGTCATCTGATTCCCAGCAGCTGCTGACTGAGCGGCGCTGTACTATTCCCTGTTCTGTCATCGGACCGAGTGCGAACCTGGAAATCATGTTGGACGTCTCGCAGGGTCGGGAGGTCGGTGGGAAACGTTAACCGGGCCTACTAGCACCGGTAGGTATGATTCCCACCAAGATGTACCCTCTGAACCCGCGAAATTTTTGCGTTATATCTTCCTTTCAGTTTGGCTTCTTCTGTCTTCAACTTTCATGGGTTCCGCTCTGAGCGTACTAGGTTATCAAGCCAATCCAAAGACTTTCTTCTCTTCAAGACCACTCAATCTCCGGCTCTTGCAGCCTGACACATCTGAGACCACTTCACTGCGCAGTCTGCTGGAGCTACACTGCCCAAGCCTTTCTTCGGATTTCCGTCCCGCCTGGTGGTTATTCAAGCGAGTCTATGCCGAGCTCTTCTCGCCTTGCGACTGTGCTCACCCAACCCAGTGGACACCTACAGACCTTATATGCCGTTGTCGGTGACTTCTCTGCAGTAGACCCGGTCGTGTACGACAGGTGAGTCGTTTCATGGCATCTTGTAAACCGCATGCGTGTGCACACGTTCGCAGGCGGCTACTCCGAATCAAGGACGGTGGGACATTGTCAGTTTGTTTATTTCAATGCTGCCGAACTCCGCTCAACGTTGCACCAGAGGCCTTGACTTCACTCCGTCTGCTTCGGATCGTGTCCTCCCGGATGAAACCCCCATAGTTGTAGTTTTGCACGGCTTGACTGGTGGTCTGCAAACACTCTATTTTTTGAATTTTGGGCCTGACGCAGTTTAAGGTTCTTACGAATCCTACGTCCGCGCCATAATTGGACCCGCGACAAAGCCAATTGACCAAGGAGGCCTCGGATATAGAGCAGTAGTTGTCAACTTCCGTGGATGTACGCCCTCGATTCAGTGATTGAAGTCTGGTCAACACCGCTCATCGGATGTATCAGGTGCAGGAGTTCCACTCACAACCCCGCAGCTCTATTCCTCTTGTCATACGGACGACCTCCGACAGGCTTTGCTATATATCTCACATCGCTATCCAACGGCACCCCTGCTTGGCCTCGGATTCTCTCTAGGTGCTAATATCCTGACACGATATGTTGCTGAAGAAGGTGAAGACTGCCGATTCATCTCAGCTTGCGCTCTCGCATGTGTAAGCCATATCCTCCCTCCAGCGAAGTCGGCTCATCGAGGGCTTCCTCCCAGCCATGGGATCTCACTTCAAATGGAGAGGCGTGCGTCTATGTCCACCTGGTTTTGTACATGCAAGCCTCCCCCTCACATCTCTTTCAGCTTGCATGGAAATTGGTTTACCCGCAATGTCTATGCTAAAGGAATGGGTAGCAACTTGAAACAACATCTCTCACGACACGCAGACACCATTATGAAGTATCCTGACTCACGGCTCGCGCAGTGTCTTCCAGAGCTACTCTCCCGTAAATCCATCACGCTGGTACAGTTTGACGATTTGATCACTGTACACGCCGGTGGCACCTCCCCACCCTTTCCATTCAAAAACGCACGGGAATATTACACATACGCTGCGTCGCACCAGGTACTCGGCGATGTGCGCATACCGTTCCTCGCAGTCAACTCAGACGACGATCCTGTCGTGAAGCACATTCCCATCTATGAGACGGATAACGAGTGGGTGACCTTGGTAGTCACGCGCGGCGGGGGACACATGGGCTGGTTTGAATCGAAGGGGAAAGAAATCAGGAGGTGGATAAGGCGGCCCGTTCTCGAATGGCTCAGGGCAACAGCGGAGAAAATCGATGTTCCACGGCGAGTCGCGCGCAGCATAGAAGTCGTCGATGGGTGGTTAGTAGAGAGTGGGAGGGAACACCTCGGCTGCAAAGACCATGGGGAGGGGGGGAGGATTGTGGGTGGGATGAGTATGGGAGGCGTACTCCCTGGTCTCTGACTGACACAGAGAAGTACCTTTTAGATAAATATTGTGTCATCATGTCGATTGTAGCTAGACTTGAATCATCAATTCTCCACCGTATGCTACCTGTATCTCATTTCTCATCAAGTGTCATGGTCATGGTGGGCCTTCCTTTAGCCGAAGTATGAGACGTGTTTACTACCGATAGGGGACGCACAAGAGCTAGGACTAGTCATTCTGCGTCACGGATCGACCCCTACCCGTACTGACCGATGGACTCAGAGGGAGGGGGCTGAGAGCAGAAGGGTAATATGTTGTACAAATAGCTACGTAAACAGTGTCGAAATTCCCGGCTAGACAGGCAAATACAACTGACAGATGACAGAAACGTTCCACTTAGATACTGTAACTCCCTCCGAACGTAATGGTTGTCGCAATGTTTCACGGACAGCAGGAGAAGGGGAGCAGTGTCGAAAACGCACCGAAGACGTTCAAATTCATGTCAGGCATCGCCGCTCTAGCGAGCATTGCTTTTGCTGACCTGACTCACACTGGCCGACAAAATCAACGGCCGCGACGTTCAGAATTGATAAGACCGTTATCGATCACGACCAGAGCATGGGAGGCACGCTGCATTTTTCTAGGGTATGGTGACCGAGTCACGGCCACGGCGGGCGGACGAGCGTCCGCGGACGTCCAACTCGTGGGCTGAACAGGGATCGCTACGTACTCTGAAGGGAGATACGCGCATGAAGACCACGTTTCTGGAGAAAACTTTGATTGGGTCGCCCGATTGGGGGTAGCGTCGATTACTCCCATCGTCCGCGGTGGGTTGGGCATGGTCAAGCTGAAGTTCCGGGAGCGATACACCCAATTTCGATGGTACAAAACCATCGCTATGAAAGACGCCGGCTGGGCGACTTGAACACCACGGCAGCCAGTCGATCACCTGGTTGACAATATTACTCAAGTCTGTAAGTCGCCTTGGAACGCCCACGATCCAAGCGGGTAGAACGTGTCATTGGACCGATTTGCGTTCGGCCTCTACACCGATGCTTTCAAATTCGTCAATCAGGCTTTGCGGCTGTCAAATCCATGCTGACACCTCGCATTCTCAATAATTCTCTTTCCGATGTCCAAGAAGGAAGGTTAGTTGTCACCTCCGCAGTTATCAACGGAGCCAGGAAGTCGTAAACGTGTGGAAGGACCCCAACTTCGTGCGTCGCCAGCCGAGATGAAGGATAACAAGCCACCATTCTAGCCTTGCGCGCAGAGGTGGTCCAACTTGAAGTTCACATATTCTCAGAGGACAGTTCCACAAGATGTCCCAAGCTGACACTTTCTCGAATGTCTGGACAAGACGAGTGAGGAATCTCATTGTGCCGTTCGATATTCCCAAGTCATGGCACGTAATGCATTTGATTGCCGGAAACAAGACACCCGGTGTCAATAAGATGGCAGAGTGGAAACAACGTGTACTTACACCTGAGTATTCCAAATCCACTCAAACGAAGCATGAGGTATGATTGGGAATATGTATTTCAATACACTGTGAAAATTTTGTTTCTCAGGGATGCAGAGCGACATCGCGCTCAATCGCTGTCGCTGAACTCGAGCCGATCTTCTTCATCCTCCTTCGGTGCTATTCGTTCGTACTGACTTATGTCGACAGATACGGTCCCCTCTTCCAATAACGAGGCATCGGACGTAGCAAGATTCTTGTCACGCTCGAAGAGTTGACGTCCTGAAACGCGGAGGATTTGTCACAACAGCGGGAAGGCTGGACACGCACCCACCTGTCGCCCGTACAGCGACCTTTTTGTATTCTTCCTTTTCTTTCGCCGTCATCGCCTTGAGCTTTTCTTCTTCCTCACGGGTCTTTCGCAGAGATATTTCCCCATCAAATATAGTTTTCCACTCTTTGAATGATACTATCGTTACTGGTGTGCCCCGAGTGCGAGCCTCCTCTTCCTGAAACGAGAGTCGAGTAAGCGAGCGAACATACTCGAGGATGCGGGCTTACCTCCAACGCCTTTCGCTCCAGTTCCAGAACTTCTTTCCGTCTATTTTCCGATCTAGTTCGGACATACGTTGCCAATTGCTCTCGCAGATGCGAGACAATAGTGAAGGTCATAGCCATGCCTATGTTTTCTTGGCCCTACAGTGTCCCAAATCAGACAAATGCATGGGACCTATAGGCTGACTAGCATGCTCACGACAGCCCGGGCGCTATCGAGCAAGTCATTCATCTCTTCCTCATCTATCTCCCCGTCTAGTGGTTGCAGGGTGAGGTTAGGTAACTCATCAGGGTAATTGTCGGTATAGTGCACTGTCAACGTTAATTTAACTAGGGGAGCATTGAGATCAATCTCGTATTTGTTTCGATGAACGTACGAAACTCCTCCCCATCCTCGAGGCTATCAGATTCGATATCGATTCTTATCTCCTTTTCGGATAGCTCTTAGAGGGACTTTCAGCGAGGAGTCTGAGGCAGACATGACTATACGGACTGATGAGCTCATCGGCGTAGATAGATTCAAGGACCTATTCGTAGAATGGTAAGAATAAGAATCAGCTAGGCTTGCTACTGCACCTCAAATTCTTCGAGGATGACATCGGACGACATGACGATGGGGAAGTCCGGGTACTTCGGACCGTGTTGAAATGCACGCGCCTCACGCTGCGTTCGCATGTTCATCCACTCTACTCGGAATGTGGTCTCGATTAGTTCATCACTCCTCGTCCATCTTCCGTAGATCCCGTCCTTTCCAACTACTGGCTGCCATCACTACACGGTGTATCACGTTTCTCTCCTATTTTCCGCGGTCATTCGTGGTCTAGCCAATCCGAACCGGCCAACTGGAGTCATTTGAATGACATTTACCATAGAGCGGTAGATGTTAAGCCAAAAGGAACCCTCCATGTCCGCAGATGAGAGGTGGGCTATGCAGAGTCGCGTCAAGATGGCCAATCTGACTGCCACTCAAGGGTCCCTATGCCGGTAACATCGCCCGTTGTTTCGAAAAAACAGCGACTTTCTCATATCTCGGTTCAGGAAGGAGTATCGAAGTTAGAAATGGAGACGTCGCCGACGCATTGAACAGGCTGCAGTACGCCTTACGGAGAAACAGGGTTCTCCCAGAACTCAGGCTGGCGGCACGACACGAAAAGAAAGGTTATAAACGGAGGAGGTTGAATAGTGAGCGCTGGCGAAGGAGGTTTGCACACGAGGTATGGGCAAGTTTGTTGTGGTATGACGTACCATGATCAACGTTTTCTAGGTGCGGAAAAAGGTTCAGCTGGTGAACAAGATACGTGCCCGAGGCGCATAGACCTAGCAATACCCTTCCGGCTCTCCTGTCTTACCTTTTACCGCTTTATCACCCTTCATCCGTAATGCTGCGCGCAGCGCCAAAGGTGTCTGTTGCTCCAAAAGATGAATATTTATGACCCTCGTAAACGCCGAACTATGAAGCTGGCCCGCACAACATGGAACGGGAACGCGCGATCCTGAGCCAAGAGTCACGCTTGGACGTGTGTCTTCTCACATTTGCTGATCACCATAGAAAGCCAGCGCGCATCTCCTTCGTGGTTGCGATCGTTTTGATGTAGAGCCCACTTGAAGCGTGTATAACGAGATTTCTCAACAAACGGCGAACAGCTGCCTGCTCTAAGCGACAACCTGGGCCCTCTTCCCTGATAGCTCGTGTCCTCAAATGCCATGCTACATGCGTCCTCAACGTAATTGTAGCCCGTCTCCCGCCCATCAAGTCTGTACAACCGGACTGATATGTTCCGTGATTTCCCTTTCTGCTCGCACGAGCAGGCAACATTTTCCGCCATGTTTTAAACTCATCAACTCCCTGACAGCACGTCACTCTCGGTGCCTCGTGTGGCACACGCTGAATAAAACACGGAATGGCATTTACCATTTCGTTTTCATTGGCCAGCCGGAGGAGTGGACTGCCAGCCTACTTCGCCTCCCGATCGCTTATTCCAAAACCCTTGGTGACCGCTGTATACACTTTCTTCAGCGGTGCCCACAATCGAGGCGTTGGTGCAGGGTAAAGCTACATTGACTAAACATCCGATCGGGTGCACGTGCTGGCTCGCAATTCGACCCAAATATCTCCAACGGGGGGGGGCCGCCATCTGATTCCCGCAATCATTAAAAGTTCGGCTGCTGAATTTTCTACGAGCTGGCGATGTCCTGGCGGTAAACAGCATGTGTTCACACATGCAGGACCTGCGCTGTTGTCCTACCTCACCGCAGATTCCTGAGCTAGTCTTTATATAGTACGGACGTCCTAAGAGACGAAACACAGCGTAACAATTCTCGTCCTGCACAACACACCGTACTGACTGATTAGGAGGTATTACCATGTGCTATAATGTAGGACGCATTCTCCTTGACCCATGCGATGTGCTGAGCCCCCGACTGTAGATAATCGACGGTCGGTTCCACCAAACATGTTGCCATTTCAAGGCAATGTCTACGCGCCGCCAAGACTGCATGCGACACGTCTGCTTCTTCAGCTATCGCCATCCTCAAAGTATGTTGGGGGCCATTTATGGCCCATTTTTCCTGATTTGGATCCCGTAGATTGTACCTCGAGGACGTGCCGATGCAAACGAACAATGGACTCGCCTATCCTAAACCCCATTCGGCTTAGCCCGACACGATGTCCGGACTGTGTGCAGATATGGAGATTGAAAAATGGTGGATCCCAGTCATGATGACACTAGGCACGGGTCAGTTCGCATGGCTCATTTTATCTATCTCAATCCCAACCTCTAAACAGTACTCGTCGCACATAAACGCCTTTTACGCTACGTTTAGTCATAATTATCTTATACTTTGTATTAGCCTCGGACGAATGTTCTTATTCTCCAGCAGCGAAGCTTCCGGCCCGGGCCTGCTTGGGCGTCTCATCTTTATTCTCCTAATGCCGCGTTACATTGTATTGCGAACTGGTTGCCTGGTTCCAAATGCCCATCTGCTTACTCCCTTGTACCTAAAGGTGGTGGGTATTTGGGTATAAAGTCTGTTCCGCGGGCGCTGTGGGATCCTACAAACGTTGTTCCGAGCCTTCACCCATTCGCCACGCAGATATGGGCATTCCAGGAGATATTGGCATACCAGCGACAGAGAACCTCAGATTGTACATTTCTCAGGCAACACTCCCTCTCATGAAGATTCCTCGCATTGCGCCCTAAGCTTCCACCGTCCGGCCACAGAAGCCACAGCATCGGCTTGGGTGGAACACGGCCGGAGAGGGGCAGACGCTTAGAGTCTATCCAAGCTCTCGAGGTGGATGTCCAAACTGCAGTGCCAAGATGTATGCGTCCGCTATAATAACTTGCACGGGGGCCTGCTCACGCAAACCGAATGACGCCAGACTCAGACCAAGTGGTGCCAGACTACCCACTAGAAGGGGATGTCCGAGATCCAGAGACAGGGAACGCCATCGTCATTCCTTGCAATCCGACCTTTGATATCCCTCAGTCACACATGATCCCTCCGAGCGACATTGATCGGTGCGACCTTTCTCGCGAAGGGGCCTGATCAGGTCCAAGGAACTGACTCGAACCCCCTCTTCCTCCCCAGTTTCGCTTCCTGGCTCGTCTATCTGCCATTGCAAACGGCGGAACGCGCGATGCATCTCGTGCATCCCGATTCGAAAGGCTGGTCCTTCGTCGCCCAAACCGGCGACATCGATGGCGCCGACTTCAGATGTTACGCATGGGCCCACCCGCCCACGAGCACCGGCGGGCGGGAGACGGCCGCGGTGGTCATGGTAATGCCTCCGTGGACGTTGACCCCGACAGATCTGCAATGCTTCGCCGCCTGTAAAGAGGCAAGGACGCAAGTCAGCTGATCTGAACTCGGCCCGCTGATGAACCTTCTTCGTTGCGTTGCATAGTTTCCGCTCTTCGGCGACGCCGGGCGTGCTCGCCTCAACGATGACCAACGCATGTGGGGAAAGGCTAGTCAACCAATCCCGCTTGTGAAACGTATCCGCTTGCTCTTCTGATTGCGCTCTCCGCAGCTCCACGACATCTGTGTAGCTAAAGACAGTCCGTATTTCGTCGTGACCAACTATTATGGCTGGGTGTTCGGAGTTTTCTCAAAGGGTACGCAGTCGAATTTATTTCGGTGTCAACAGCGGGACTTATCTCAGCACGGCCGTTGTCCTAGGCTGGAGTGTGGCCGTCGTCGGGGAGGTCCAGGCGTACGGGAGCCAAACGCCGACCGTCATCGAGCACTTACTATTTTGGCTGTCGTCCTCTATGAACAAGCTTGGTACTTATCGCCGTCCCGAGGTGGGTAGCGAACCCGTCCTCCCATCTGAGGAATGCCCGTGTCTTGTCTATGATGTTATGACGAAGAATCCCCGGGCGGCTCTCGCGTTGTACTTTCTAGACTGATGACCCTCTTGAGTAGTTCCCCGAAACGCACGTTAAGCGAGGTCTGATCCCCGAAACAACAGACAGAGGGCTTGCCGCCGCCCATGATACCGATTGTGCTCAATCAGACACAGAAACCACTTGGTGTGGGAAGGACGACAGTAAGACCGATCCGGAATGTGACGGGGTTATGTCTCTAAATTGTTTCTTCCTAGGTGTACAATCCGGGTTCAGCTTTGCTGCCCTAAGTGACATCTCGCACGCCAACTCTGACAGAACGCCAACGTATCATCCAACAAAGGCCCGTCAAAGCCGCGAGCCACACGACTGGCTCATTGCGTGCGAAAAAGCTAAAGCTTGGGAGGAAGATCCGAGCCAGAGTAACTTATATGGGGAGGCGGTCAGTGAGGGAACCAATCCTTGGTCATCGCTCTCGGTATCAACCGTTAGGGCTGGTCATTGGATCAACCCCGCACCGCTTACCCAGGCCCTAACATCCCACCGGACAAAGTGACGATTCAAATATAGACATTACATATGTATTCTGGCTGAGCGAGCGGATTAGATTGATTTCAGCTGAGCTGTATATAATACGTTGAAAGTCGCATAATACATGCGAGATAGGCGGATCCGGACTAATCTATTTTTTCAAGGACGACCTCAGCGGAGCTTGCCTGTGCGGGCGTTCTGCTCCCGCCGTGGGCCGAGACCGGTGTACTATTTCGTAGGGTGGATGGTTGCGATTGAGGAGCGGAGATACCAAACTCGGCGGGATCCGCGGAGGACGGATACAGTCGCATCTGATACGATGCGACCGTTGGTGGCTGTACCTTGGGGGCTAATGAACGCCCAGAGGCAAAAAAAACGGAGTGACTGGAAGCTCACATCTATCAGCGGATCGAGGTAATTAGCCAAGCCGAGGGCCGCCTGGTACTCAGTAGAAATTGAGGACAATCGCCAGGGCATCTGTGACATGAACTCTCTCGATGGCAACAAACGCAACCTCACGACGCACGCGCACCTGCGACGCACAGCAGCTCACTCTCATCGAGACCGAAGAACTCTATCGCGAACCGCGAAGCGTCAGGCGATGAAGGCTTGTGGGTCGGAGGAGTAGGCAGTGACGCCGATGGCGGCGCCCCCGACACGCGAGCATCCAAGGACAAGCGAGTGTGGGCCGTCAACGATCCGTTGAGAGAGGATGTAACAGGTGGCGGCGATGATTTTCGATGGGTAGAGGACGCAAAGGGGGGTGCGGTACCTGGAGGTCAGATGCATCACCGGGCGAAAACAGCTCGGACGTGGACGAGACCGACGAGTCGTGCGCGATGCTCCAAGCGTGGTCTTGAAGCCGATACGATGCCTCGTGCGCTTCGAACAGGTCGACAAGGTCCGCGTGGGGACTGTCGATGACAAAGTCGAAGCAAAGAGCCTCCAAGAGGACCTCCTCCGCAGCGAGGATCTGGCTCGAAACTTCCTCGATTTCCTGGACGAAGAAGAGACGTAAATGCAAAAAAAGGCGGTTCCACCGCGGGGCATGTCACGCGTCGAGAGGCAATGAAATACGAACCGGTCCGTTCTCGGGGATGTCGCGAACATCTACTCCCTTTGCCTTGGACTGACATACCCTAGCTACATCCCTGAGTTTCCTCCCACACTCCTCTGTCTTTGTAGCGAGGAATATGCAGGCAGCCGCGATAGTCTGATGACATATAAGTGACGTGATTGGTGGGACGACATTAGAGAGTGATACTGACTTGTCGATGGTAATCGAGCATCGAGTACCGCATAAAGAAGCGATGAAACCACGTCGCGGCCGTGAACAAGCCAGGGGAATGGCTGAGGTGAGGAGGGAAAAGGGTTCAACATCCACAGGAGAGTGAGGGGGAGGGGGGGGGGGAGACCGCCCGCACTGACAGGCCGATTGTTGTACCGAGGCGAAACAAAAATTCGATGCCTCTGGATCTGTCATACATCTCCTCGTGCAAAGACCGTTCTTGAGCGGTCGGGGTGCAAGACAGGGTAGAGATTGGGAAGAGCCATTGTGAATGGTGCGACGGTGCGATCGACTCTGTCGCCGTTGTCTTGGTGGTTTGCATCGGATGTGGACCGGCCACAAGGCGCGCGCGATAGTAACACACCGACGACCGACTTGTCTTAAGAACTTGCCGCCCGTGCTGCAGGGCCCCCAGTCCCGGTGTCCTAGCTAGTATTGCCCCCTATCAGCCTGACCGAAGGTTCGGCCGCAAATGCGTGAACCGTTTCGCCTTCTCTCTTTTAGCCTTTTTCATTTTTTTGCGTTTGACCAGAAAAATAATTTAAATCTCTCCTCGGAACGTATCTCTGATCGCAAGGAAACGTCGTGTATAGTGCGTGGTCAATCGTTTAGTCATTATTAGTTCACATGATCCTCTATATCGATACCATCGGTCCCAACCTCAGCCCTCACCACCAAACAAGCCAATATTGTCCATTGTTGCCTATCCCAGTCCCCCCCCCCCCCCTCGGCGATTACGGAAAAGTTGCGTTGGGCGGCTGAGCGGGGTTTGACCATGAGCAGCAAGATAAGCCCAATTTATCACGAGCCAGTAGGTCGTTAACGACGAGCCAATCCGGCTTCCCAGCACCTTTGGCACCAGTTATCGATTTTCGGATCTGCCAAGCCAACTTGTCAGCTCCTGCCCCACGAAGCAAACCTGCGACGACCCACTGTAGGACTGAGGGAACGACCGGCTGCGATAACAGCACATCAGTCACGGATCACACCGCCGTCAGCCGAGGGGAGAGGGGAGGGGGGGGGGGGGAGCGCTCACAATTGGTTGCAAGTTCTTTGGCATTGCGGAGCAACGCAATCCGTAGGATGCGTCAAGCTAAATCTGCACCAACGACTTTCACACCGAACCTAACAGCCCGGTTGACTCGGCCGCGAAACGGTTGTCGCGCGCAAGAAAACATGCTCACCTCTTCTTCATCCTGTACAGATAGACATTAGGCTGGGCTTGGGCCCGCCAGCAATGCGTCGTGGTTCGAGCTACACTCACCAGCACTTCGTGTCCGCAGCGCAGAAAGGTGTTCGTTATCCTACGCAATGGCCCTTGTAAGAGCCGACCAGGATGACAAAGAGGAGCGCTGCCCACCTCCTCCAGTTGCACATTTTGGAGAGAGCGGATGTCGCCCTCCTCAACGGTCATAGATGTCTTAAATCCCCAGACGACACCACCCGAGAGGTCGGCACCTGCCAGCATACTAAGTCTCGGACGCATTAGATGGTATCATGCTCCTCGATTGTGTGAGCACTTCTGGCCAATCGACCAGTGTCGTAACCTAACCAGTGATCTCGGAGTGCTCTGGCGGAGATCTCAGGTTCCACGAATAAACCGGCATCTATTTCATCTATTTCCATCTGCATCCGTAACAGTTAATTGCCACCGGCCTGCAGATGGCAAATCGCCAAAACGTTAAAGTCGATTCGCTTGCCCCAACGCAGCAACCTAGTCGGGGGTTGGGTACCCGTTTCTTCACGAGGCAAAACACGCGTTGCTGATAGCGCTTTCGCCTACACGTCTCCGTGAGGACATATGGTCGCAGGGTCGCGGAACTACGCACGGAAGACGCTACTACGGTCATCAGTGCTCTAGTGGCTCCGTCGTCGTGTCAAACGATGACCAGGCACAGATAAGCGCACTGCCGCATTACCCCTGCCAGCATGTCATCATACAGTGACAAAATAAAGAGGTTCTTCTGAATGACGGAGTATTCCTCTATCCCTAAATGTCTATCCCGCGTCTTCCCGGGCGGAGTATCTCGATAACCCTCCACATTTCAAATCACCTGGTGAAGGGAGGATTGGTACAGATAGGCAACCCACACCCTCAACCTTGGTTCTCATAAACCGATGAGCGCAATCACCGAAGACGTCAAGAAATCAGCATGTCCAACGGGGAGATACTCGCCTTAGAGGGGATTTGTGCATATTACGTGCCCACGTAAATGAAAGCGCTCAGCGAGCTCATGACTCGTTTTTGAAACCCGCGCGTATGATAGGGATGTGCCAAAACCCCATAACATGGCCGAAAGGCCCCAAAACAACGCCGTAGATAGAATGGCTATAGACCTGCGAACATCCCTACCAAATATTGACTCACGCCACCTGGTGTCAAAACACCGACGTCTGAAAACACGAGGGAGATCAAGTCTGGTCTGCGGGCAGTCGTCAGACTGAGGGTGAATCAACAGGGGAACCAAGCCAAACGTAGTATAGTCAACGTCGGGGTTTTTACCCATTTGCTCCGACGTCATCGTTCTTTGTGGCGATGCTGTTGATGGCTGGCCAGATATCGGCGTCTGTGCAAGGGAGGCCAAGGGGCGGTTCTGGACATTGACGTCGTGTTGTGACGGCTTGATCTGTTCTGTCGCCGGGCGGTTCGTTGGATGAACGAATGAAAGGATTCCAGAATGATGCGTCGGCAGGTCATACTGTGATAAAGGGAACAATCGGTGGAACTTGTAGCTGACGGTGGCCTCGTCAATTCGCCGGAGAGTGACGTTACGCGGAACCTACCTTTCCGCCAGTGCGTAGAAGGGCTTGTTCTCGGCCTTTGCAATAATAGCCATTTGGCTACTCCCCACCGCATTGATTAATCCGCCGCTTTCGACAACTGCCTCGGAGCCAACGAGAACGAAGTCAACTTTATTCATGACATAAGCGACGGCGGAATCAAGAACCACTGTGCAAGGGATACCCGCCGCGGTCAAGATCTCGTAAGTCTTAAGGCTGTTAAAGTGTGCATATGCACGGGGTCGAATAAGGGATGGAGTTAGAGACTGCGCACCCAAGACCGCGGGGCCGAGCTTCGGTAACATAAACAGAGATGCGCTTGCGGGTATGTGCATGGAGAAGAGCCCGGATGACAACTCTCGAGTAAGAGTGGGTAAGTATCTGTAGCGCCTCAGAAACACCATGGAATCAATGAACGCCGAACGCACCACGGAGTCGTCCTTGATGAACCCGAGTGTAAGCTCGGCTATCTTGGAGCGAAAGTTGATCACTTGAGACGTGTAGCTTTTCCCTTGATGTACAATCTCCCTCTTGAGCTCGGAAAAATTCTTGCAATGCGGTAAGGTGGATAATTTGATCTGCTTACTACATTCACTCACCGCTGAACCGTGTGGAAACAATGTCACGAATCCGATGAAGAGTTCGCAGCCGGCCGTTAAGCCTATCGGATTTGGTACCCGTTTTTTCAGAGATTCAGCACCGTCATTGAGGGCCTGAACGAGTTCAAACATTGTGCCGGCTGAGGCGGAGACCATAAGGTATCGAAAAAGGGCAAGAGTGCCTGACTTCACCATCAGAACGGGTGACGAGCTCGGTGAGAGATAGAATCGCTGCTAGAGGTGGAGATATCTGGGTGGCCGGATGAGGGCATGACTCTTGTCGAGGGTAGGAGGCTCACTTCTTCATCAGCGAGGGCCTGCTGGTAGACTTCGTAGACGTCGAAGCTGTGTTGACTCGCATCGGGATCTGCGTTTGGGACATCGCTTCGAGGCAGGATGGGAGTCGAATTTGAATAGATTGCGGTCATGTTCCTCTCCTCTCCTCCGGAAAGCCTTTGGCCACCAAAGCCACCACTTGGTGATAAGGCAGACGTTTCGGCCCGGCCCGGAACGAACTTTACCACTCAGCGCTTGCTGGCAGAGCAGTTCCCGAGAACCAGCCCCTAATGCTCTCTCCCAGCGAGGGACTCATTCAAGTTTGTGGCAATCTCCTTGCCCGCAAATTTTACCCGAGCGGCTCAGTCCTTTTAGACACAGTACCGTACGACGATTGTACACATCAGGGCAGGGAACACCACAGGGTCGTTTCCATTGAAGACATCCGCCAAGTTGAACAGACTGCGGATGGGTACAACAACAGTCAGGTCTATTAATGTATGGTCTATTGATGGAAAAGAGGAACAAGGTCGTCTGTAACGGCAGATAATGGTTTCCTTTTACCTTCTGTGCCTGGTGTGCTGGCCACATTTTACATGGTTCACGGCCTTACGAGATAGTTTCCTCCCTGGATACCGGGATGGTATCAATGGTATCACTTTGCCACGGGCGGCCGTAAGATCGGCAAGTGCTGAAGGGGCATATCATACCTGGTGGGAAAAATAAGAGGAAGAGTAAGCGACGATTTGAATGCAAATCATAAGCCAGGAACGGCTGTGGAAACCCAGGAATTGACCTATCCATTTCGCGTAAGGCTCGTGACCAGTGTGCGAGCGAGCGGTATAAGCGACGTCAAGAATCGCAGGCGGACCGCAATAATCGCTGCTGGGGCGAAGAAAGTGAAAGGACGACCGAGCGGTCGGTAAGGGTGGGAGACAACAATGGGTGGAGTGGAAGGGGTCTAGGAAAAAAAAAAAACAATAAGTTTACCCGCGGGAATGGGGCCGGGTGGCTTGACCAGTCAGGGCTGGCCTGGGCGAATCAAATCTGCGAAAGGAACGCCGTCGTCGAAACACGTTCCGTGTCGGTCACACCCAGACGCCTCGGATGCCGTCCTTCCACAACCGGTTGCTACCGTCTGCCCTGTTCCTCTCAACCCCCCGAACATCATCCTCAATTTTCTCCTCTGATTATGCTTGTCTCCTCCCTCCTCCCCATTTAACCCGACCCCTCCTTCGTCGTCTCGCCCGATTTTCCCATCATCCTCCCCTCAGACGCGTGTTCTGCTCCCCTTTTCGCTTTTTTTCGTCTCTTTTTCCCCTCTCACGCTTCTTCAGTCACCACGTTTCGCTTCCTCCTGTAAGCCATCCTCCCTATAAATCTTTCACACCATTTTACACCCTTCCCAACCTTAACAGCCACCGTTCCTCCCTCGCCGACATTGCTCTCCTTTCTGACAATTCTTTATGGTTTCGTCTCCCCCCGAAGTCGTGTTTTCGAGTGATGTGCCCACCATGCACGAGTGGTCGAGGAGGACAGGTATTCCGCTAATTAGTGCAGACGCCATCGGCGTCAACTATGCCCGTGCTCGCAGGTGGTTGCAGTCTATTCGTGGCCAACTCGTTCAGCAATACGGTTGGCGGGATGTACTCCCCCTCGATGACCGCATGCTCTTTTCCATCGAATGCCACCCTCCTCAAAGCCTTCCCCGGTCCCCAAATTTCCGCCTTCAGGCACCCATGCACGCCTCCTCCCTATTCAGCCCCGACAGACGCGTCCAGTGGGAAATGGTCTTCCATGGCGCCGTCTTTCCCTATCTCCGGCACTCCGTCCCCCCTGTAGCGGATATGCTCTACCTCCTGCAATGCCTCCTCACCGGCGTCTTCCTCCTCGTCAAGGAGGAACATGTTCCAGGCGAGGGCACATACCGCACCATCCGCGGGCTTCCTCCAGTCGAGTGGGTGGCTGCGCATGAAGCCGAGCTTGTCAGAATATTCGGTGTACCACATTACCGCGCACTATTTCGCGCCGCCGGTGATAGGCGCACCTCCTTCAAACTCGAACACGTTCAGTGAAGCGGAGTAACATCCGAACCCTTGTCCACCATGTCCGCAAGGCCAGCGTCGGCAGGCTCGACTGGATGACATCAAAACGGGGCCTACGCGTCTTTACCACGAGGCAGCGGTTGGCATCTATGATCCGCTTCCCTATTTCTGTTTACGCAGCGCCACTGTCAGTTATGTTGAACCCTGCTCCCCTTTACTCCTCCATCCTCGTACTGTAATGCGCTCTAGAAACTACGCATGCTCATTTAGGTTGCTGTCCTCACCAAGTTTGTTACCGTATAGTCTGCATCACTCTGTCGCATTATTCGACCTTTTAATCCACTCTGTCATCGTGCTCGTTCCATGTAGGCATCGCCGGTGTTTCCCGTATCATTCGTTTTTGTCTATGCATTGTATTACGATTTCCCCCTTCCCCTCCCCTCCCCCCCCCTTTTTTTTCCATATTTTATCCTTTGCAACTCACGGTAATTCGTTTAGCATGTTTGTTACTTTGAATATGCACGTAGACCGCGCTTCGATTGTAGCCATCCATGATACTCGTCCATTCCATGCACGGTGGTCTCGGGCCGTAAACCGGTGTCGGCCACCCCCCCCCCAAATCAATCAAGCCGCAACTTCGTCTCACTCCGCTGTTCGTGTGATGAGTGCCACCGAGGTTCTCTGCCAAAGTGAAAAATGCCTTAATGGCAATCCTCCTTCTCGTCTCGAATGTCCTACTTGTCACAAGTAACGCATCAAATCACCTATACAGGGTCGTCCGATTCTCACATATTGTCACAGACTTGGTATAAAAGGTTCCTTTTTCTGCGGCCAGGAGTGCTTTAAAGTTGGATGTGAGTCAAGCTGGCACGTTTCTTTCTATTCCTGGAACTCACTAGAGTTCTCCAATCCAAGGGGTCAGTCTCGGCTGTAGATCTGTTCCATCAGCGCTGGGTTATTCTGAATCTGGATCTCAGAAAACGCACAAAGTCATACACGAAATCGCCACTCCACGTCAAGGTGGATTGTCTGTTACGAACAGTGTGTCTTTAGCCCAACCACTGCCCGATCATGTCGTTCATCAACCTTCCTTCCTCACAGAGGGCTCGTTCAACCCTTTCCCCGACTTTGGCTTCTCTGGCTCACTGCGCCCCGTATATCCTCTTTCTCCCACAAGAGTTGTGCCAGATCATATACCGCGGCCTGATTACGCCGAAGATGGTTCACCCGCCATCCTTCTAGCGAATGACGTTCCGACGTGCTGATGTTGAATGTCTTCAAGGGTTTCCCGTTTCGGAGACGAGGCGTGTCGGCCAGCCCCCTCGCATATTGAGTCCAGAAGAGCAGGAAAAGATGAGGACGGTGTGTAGGGTAGGTCCATGCCCCATCTCTTGCAGGCACGGACGGCGTCAGCAGCGGATCTGCGTGTTTTCGAAGGCTCTGCCCTGATACCGTTCAATTCGCAGCTAGCCCGTGAAGTCCTGGACATCGCCGCGTCACATATTCGCCCCGGGATCACCACAGATGAGATAGATGCCGTCGTGCACCAAGCTTGCATAGAGCGTAATGCATATCCGTCACCTCTGAATTATCGACGATACCCCAAATCGGTTTGTACGTGAGTGAGTTTTCATTCATTCGATGTCTGCGGCAATAATCTCCGCATCCGATTTTCAATCGTAGTTCGATCAACGAGGTGATTTGTCATGGGATCCCCGACCAGAGGATGCTGCAAGAAGGCGATATCATCAACATAGGTGCGTCTGACAGCTCGCATGGAGGTCTCATTCTTACATCTTCCCCTCAAGACGTAACGCTGTACTACGATGGTGAGGTAACCCGTGTCATTCCCTAACATGGTATAATATGGGAAACGCCAGGCTTCCACGGTGATTTGAATGAAACATACCCTGTGGGGCAAATAGACGAAGAATCAAAGCGCCTTATTCGAACCGCAAGGAAATCCCTCGACGAATCGATCAAGATTTGCAAGCCCGGTGCACTGATACGAGATGTCGGGAGGGTCATGTGCGTGCAGACTTGGGGTCTAGTGTGCGCTTCCAAGCCAATGCGGCCATTTCCAGCGAACCTATCGCTCGAGCGAATGGCTGCTCATCTGTCAGAACCTACACCGGACACGGAATCAATGACCTTTTCCATTGTTCCCCTAATGTGCCGCATTATGCAAAGAACAAGGCGGTCGGAACTATGAAAGCAGGGATGGTGCGTGGCCTCTTGACCCGATATGGAGTTGGCAATGAATCGTCTGCATAGTGCTTCACAATCGAGCCCGTAAGAAGCCGCGCTGCTATTATGAGCACGGGTATATCCTGACATCTCGGCCGTAGATGATAAATCTTGGAGGGAATTGGGATGAAGTTCATTGGCCCGATAACTGGACTGCAACGACCGTAGATGGTAAAAGAAGTGCTCAGTTTGAAGAGACGTTGTTGTAAGTGTGCCACATATCCAGGGCGCCCGTCTCGATTGATCGGTTTTCAGGATCACGGAAACGGGTGTTGAAGTTCTTACAGCAGGGAAGCCACGGGATTTGTAGCGATATAGCCTGTTCGGATGACCACAAGCTTCTGCCTTTATTTGGTCATGCCTCCAACTTGCTGTTGTACAGGTTTCTGTGCGCCGTAGTGATCCTCGGGTAGGGGCAGGTGAGCTTTATTACCCACGTGAACGGTCAAAGGTCGAGCCATGTGTAAACCCTATCATTAATGTGGAGCGGGCGCAAGGCGTCGAAAGGGAATAGGGACTGGGACCAACGGGACTAAAAGGTCGTCCGGTTATCCAGGTTGAAATTACAAGCGCTCTATCATTCCTCCAATCAGTCACGCCCGTCGCGATGTTGTGTTAGAACGCTACTCTCACTTCGAAACTCGCCCTTTTTATTTTTTTTATTTTTTTTCATGACTTCGACCGACCCATACCTTCTCATCGAGCAATGCGGATCCAAATATGGCAGACTGATATATGTCATTACCGAACATATCCCGTGAGTTGATGCGAGAGGCACCCTGCAGTTGACGCTGTGAGCCATGTCGACATGTTGACGTATGTCCAGCGCCTCTGGAGGATATCCCGCAAGCACGGTCGGTCCTCCCCCGTATCGAAAGGGTATTCTCGGTTTTCATTTCAATCCGAACAGCGAGAGATACGGTGTATGGATCTCGGCAAGACTGCCTTGGGTAACTGGAAGGCCCAGCAGGGAGGCTGCACTCACATACAGGTAGGCACCATACGCTCATACTGGACCATGGTCCATGCATATCTCAAGCTGGGAGAAAATCTCCCCTTTCTCATCGCCCCTTCAATTGCATGCAGTTCTTCAACGACCTCAGCGACCTCAAGTACGTTTTCTTCTTTTCCCCGTCTCCCCCCTCCCCACTCCCCCTACCCTACCCAGGGAACGAATCTCGTCCAGCTGACATGATCCACCCTTCCCGTCGTCCGTGTCCACGCCTGCCGTTCTCTCTCCCGTTTCTCCCCCTCTTCGTTTTTTTTTTTTTTTTTCACTTCGTTTCCCCTCCCCCCGAACACACACACGGGTCGCCGTTTTCGGTTTCGTTTCGGTGCCTCGCGTCGCGTCGCGGTTGGGAAAAAAAAAAAAAAAAAAGGTGCACGAACTGTGGCATGGAATTCTCCAAACACTACCTCAGGCAGAACCTCCTCATGGAGGTACGCGGCGTCCCCGAATAGAATATAGATATAGACATACTGTATTCTTTTTTTTTTTTTTTTTTTTCGTTGGCCGGACGCCGTTCGTCGTTCTCCGGGGCGCAATGTTCATTGCGCCATTTCGCGGCCGTCGTCCCTTCGCATCTGTATTTCATTCGATAATCCTTTATTTGCTCGACGAAATGCGGTCCCCCCTTGATGTAGCACAAGCACGTTTGTGAAGCACGCTCTCACACACATACACAAAAAAAAAAAAAAAAAAGTACTTGCAAAAACGCGAGCCGCCCTTTCCCTCTACGAATCGTGTCCTGTCTCATACAGTAAACCCGAGACGGCATCGAACGGTTTGTTTGTTTTTTTGTTCTTTTTTTTTTTTTTTTTTTTTCTTTCTCCGCTTCCCGCAGCGTGGCGTTTCCACGCACGCCACAAGTCCATGGGTTGGAGTTAATGGAAGAAGACGAACCGTTCGAGGAGGGCCCCGGACATGGACAATGGCGAGTTTTGGCCTGTGAACATATGGCACATTGCATCGTGTACGGACGGATGCATCACCGGCCCACGCCCACGCCCGATTTTCACCTCCCTTACCCCTCGCCATTGCCTGCCTGCCCTGCCTTTCCCCCCCCCCCCTTCTCTTCACTTCCGTCCGACTTTCGGAGACGCCCGTCTCGGTCCCCGGGGTCCGCGTTGCCTTGGGGGTTGGGGACGGGGTGGAAGGTTTGCTTCTTCGCCGGACGTTTGCACCTGTGACAAGAGTAAGGTTCACTCATTCATTCATTCATTCATTCACGAAGGTGCCCTGCGCGAACACAAATCGAGCGTTGATTGCAAATGCGCGCAGCGTTGGCTTGCCGGTCTGGTTTGTTTGGTGCGAACGGGAGCGCTTCCTCCGGAGTTGTGGCTGCTAGGAAATTAATGCGGTGTGCTCCGACCCGCGATCGAAAATCAGATAATTATCGCCATGGAATCGGCACGAATTACCGAGTCGTGTCGATGTAATGTTTTTGAAGGCCGAGGGCTCGGATTCCGGAACAACCACATGGATACATAGATACACAGTACCCGCTCGCTACAAGTGTTCCGTCGAGACCGACCATAATGGCAATAGGTGAAAGGACATGCTCATGGCATCAGAGGCCCAATCACTCCTCCAAATTCAAAGGCTTGCTTTTCCAAATTTCATTGTTAATGTCTTCGGTGCAGTCCTTGAACTGCTCCCGCGGATCTAGTGCACCGATCCGTTCCACCGTGACTCGATCAGATAAACTTGCCCTCCGCTCTCGTCGGTGTAAGCCACCCTCGGTCGGCGATCCTGGCGGCGCAGTCGGCCTGCTGGACGATTGCCCCTGAGCCCCAGCCATCCTGAGCTTCTGCAGGTCTGCGTAAGAGCCGTGTTGGCTTCGCGATCCCGCGCGATTGGGCGTGACATGCCCATCGTCCGATCGCAAGATACCGAGAACGTTGTCGTAATCCCCCGTGTCCTCGTCATCTGAGACCTCTGGAGAAGCAGCCCGGCTGACATCCCGACTCCGGGGAAACGCGTCAGCCCACGCGCTTGTTCCTCGTCCGGCGCTGCGGCTCCATCCGAACAAACGTTCGTCGAGCCAATTCTGCGTCGCACGTAAGAAGATGGCGGGTCTTGCTCGAGAACACGTACCATAGGGTGTGCAAGCAGGTTCTCTTGGGTTTCTACTGCGGCAGCCCCGCTGTTCCTCTGCCACAACTCTGGCTTTCCACTTGACATGGGAATGCTGGACGAAGGGAACAAAACTCGATTCTGAATTCGGCATGATTCTCAGGACGGGCCCAACAACCACGAGGACTCCACATGCCTTATCGAAATCATCATAGAGCTTAGGACCAAATTCATTAATGATGGCCATCAACTCATGTGAAAGTGCCTGGCGCATCGTTTTTAATCGTTCAAGGTACCGCTGTTGGCCAGGCATGAGCGACACAATGAGCGGCCGAAGGGATCTACAGAATCGCTCTTTCATCGAAATCCGGGAAAGGCCGCAAGGGACTCACTTCAGAATGTCCATTCCCGCCTCTCCAAATTTGAGTGCGGCATACCCGATGGGAGGTAGCGCCGCGATTGTCAGGGGCGGCGTCAACAACCTCCATTTCAATGGGGCTTTCACCTTGATGACAAGTATGGTAGCGACAACGGCATAGAAGCTGTATAGCACCAAAGCCATGCCAAGCGATATCAATACTTTCCAAGATGCGATGACGTCGTGGCCGCGAATTTTGACAACTGAGGCTGCGAGAGCCTCTGAGGTAACATAAGGAAATAACAAAGTCCACAAACATGATGCCACATACCTCTAGCTTTCTTCTTGGATAAGACGGAAGCTAACAAGAAGATAGGTCCATTCAAGATCACACCAGGTAAAGCGAAAGTGCTCCACACGCCCAACAACCCAACACGGTATAGCAATAAGCCAAGGGTCTTCCAGCTCGCCCTCTGAGCTCTCGGTACCTTTTGGTCAAAGTTAATCCACAGCTGTCCCAAAATTAAAATACGAACTGACTTGATGGTCCCGCAGACCCAAATCACGTAGGAGACGATTATATTCGAGGACATTGCTCAACAAGGCTTGCACAAGAGGCTCATCCTTGAAAACGCTATAGCCATACAGAAAACGCTTGTTCAACTCAACCACCTGAGCCAAAGTCAAGTCTTGTCCGGGAGGCCGATACAATCGTCTTGCCGCTTGAATGAGCTAAAAGGGATATTTCAAAATGACTCAAAGTGATGTCTTTCATGCCGCCCACCATGAGAGTATCGTAATCAGGTGCCCTGATAGTGACGGTTTTGAGGGCTTCGAATACTAGATCTAAGAATTTGGATACTGCCTCTCGCTTTTCTGGACCTCCTTGCTTGAACTTCTCAACAAATTCACTGGGAACATCCAACGCAGGCCCAAACTCGATCACAACACGAGAGCGGAAGCGGTGGGGGTGGAAATATGAAAGCCCGACAGGCACCAGTTTTACTTTCAGGTCTGGATTGTTCGCCATAGCTCCTAGCGCCATGAAAGATACGCCCGCCTTGAGTGGAAGAAGATTAGTGCGGTCGTGGCTACCGCCTTGATATCAGGTCAGCGTGCTGTACCGTCGGGAGAATCGCCCGGAGAGACAGACCTTCCGGGAAAATTCCGATGCATGCCCCCTCGGTGAGACGTTGGTAGACATGGCGGAACGTTTCTTGTTGATCGACGAACGGAAGTATTTTGAAATCTATCCCGTCAACACCCTGGGATTTCAACTCGTCTGTCTTTTCTCGAATCCGACTCGTCCCCTTTCCGCTCTCACCACCGAATTCTCGCTTTAATCTCAGTTCGGTGTCAGAGATGACCTGAGTAACTTCGGCCACTGGGGAGCCAGCAGATCTGGGCAACATGATTTGCATTTTAGGTGCGAATTCTGACAGGAACTTTGTGCCCGTTCCCAGCACGGTACATGGGTCGTCTGGGGAAAGGCGAATTCTTCCCGTGCCCGGTTTTGCATCGTCAACGGCACGAACAACGGGGACTTTGCGACGGCGGGGCAATGGTGAATATGATGAAGCAGGAAGTGCCCATCGAACGTACTGCATGACATGAGTTTGGCGAAGAAACCGATGGCCATCCGTTTCATGCTCTTAGCTGCAATAAGGAAGCCGACGCGACGCCGAGTCTCGCGGTATACCTCCATGGAAAGGAGGACAGGGTCGAGGAACTAAGACGAAGGTGGATACTGAGGACTTGGGATAGGACGGACGAGACAACATGCCTGATTGTGGTGGGGCGCAGCGACGAAGATGACAGGACCATTACGAGGGACATTGAACGCGCCTCTGGGGCGGATCTCTCTGAAGAACGTGTTGGCTGCATTAGTCCAGACGAAGAGAAAGACGTTGTAGGAGAGCTTGGAGGCATAAAACCGCTCCACCCATGAAGACGGGCTTGAGATTGATGCACTGTGGGACATGACCGGCGAGGAAGCTGCCGTTAGCTCAACGCTTGGGGTGTGCCTAGGACAGGTATCCACCGGATGACCGGATAGGTGTGGTTCGGTCTAGGCTATTGACCCACATGACGGTCATGGGTTGAACAATAGGATCGTTTCAGTTAAGAAGTTACAGTGGCCCGCACGCCTGCCTCACCCACCCACACAACCAGCGCTAAGTGTGACACCTCCATCCTGTTGACACCAGTCGACACCAGTCGACACCGGGGCCAGCATGACCATTGCAGCCGGAAATAGACTACTCGTACAGATTGCTTCCTATAATACCGCCCTCCAGGGTCCCCGCGGCGTACCTCAAGATTTAGTTGACTGGCTTTCTCCCACCCTCGAAGTCTCAAGCTTTCTGTCTCGCCAGCCTCGCGCTCCTGACATTGTCGCGGTGGGCTTTCAGGAACTTCTGCCCCTCCATCAAAGCCGTATGTATAGCTTCGGCTCATTTCCTTTTCAGCTCACTGCAACTCGGCGTTACATGATCAGTTGCTGGCCGCTCAAGCGGTGTCATCCGAGATCGCAACGCGCTCATCCTGTCTCAATTAGAGGCCCACGCTCCAAACGGAGAACGGTACTCTCTTGTGGCCCATGTAGTGAATGTCGGGGTTGCTTTACTCGTATATGCTCTCGACGACGGCGTATCCCGTCACGTCCGTGATGTTCAGACACAGTGGACCGGCTGTGGTCCTGCGTATATGGGAAACAAGGGGGCTGTGGGCGTGCGCTTCCGAGTTCAGACGAAGGACGCTGGCCTAGGAGATGTCTATACGTGAGTCCACGAGGCAACTTCGAGCTCTTCCACGCTGATTCGTAACCTCAGCTTTGTCTGCGCTCACCTCACTGCCCATGATTACAACCTAGCGGCCCGGATTTCGGATTTCCATCACATTGTCGGCTCGCTACTATTTTCTCCCCTGCCCGGCTCCTCCTCGGGTGCACCTACAACTATGTATTCTACATCACACTTGTTCTTTCTGGGTGACCTCAACTTTAGACTCGCTGTCCCGTCAACAAGTCCATATGCTGGCCGTGATAACACTCACCGCCTCGAAGCTGCTCTTGGCACGCAATCCGGACGGGAGGAACTCAAGGAATTGGACCAACTTTTGCAGGAGCGAAGAAAGTGCACCGTCTTTCACGGATTTCGGGAAGGCGAATTTTGGTCCTTCAAGTGTAGTTATAAGTTTAAGATTGGCGAGGTAGACAAGTATCAGTTCGTGTTTTTCCGTATATGCGTCTCACACATCCTCTGACCGCTGATTCGCTTCTTTCCATTCCTTACACCGCTGCAGTGAAGGGAGAACGCCGGCTTGGACGGACAGGATTTTGTATGCAACTTATTCCGACTCCCCTAATGACACGGATCACTCTGGTATCACTAATCTCTTGTATACTTCTATCCCATCATACACAACCTCAGATCACGTACGTTTCAATCATCAGTTTTTGCCGTCTCCGGGGAGGGAAATGACCATTTTCCCAGAAACCCATCGTGACACTTCTACTCCTCCCTTCTCCCAGTGCAACTCAGTCGGAAGATAGCATCCCCTTGCTCACACTTGCCCATAATTTTATCCCGCATCCAGATCCATTTACACCGATCAAGAAGTATACCGGGCGTATGCTCGACAGGATCGTCGGATTCGTCTGGTTGACGCTTGTTGTCATCGGGGCAGGTCACACGGTGGTTGGCATCTGCAATTTCATCATGGGCTTCGGTGCCTGGACATGGTGGAAGTCGAGACCAGGAAATGGTTCCGGAAACGTGTAGGTGTACGCTCTCATTCTTGTCAGTGCTTATCTATGTGCATCGTAATCTTTCACGGGACATGGCAGACCAAGCGACCGACAGAATACTTTATTTTGCTTTCCATTTCCGTTCACAACGGACCGAATATCAGCACGGCCGCTGAAATCTCCCGGCGGAGATCGTATGGTAAGGTCAAGCCTGACCGATGCGCGGGTCGAAATGTTGCTTCTGACTTTATGAGCAACGACGCTCGCCCATTCGTCGACAACGTGCACGTAAGGCGAGATAGCATCGATCGATCTCTTGCGGCCGCACCTTTTCATCTCATCTCAACCCCCCAAGACCCGCACAGTTGCCGAGCGTTTCTTGTATCCGTATCCCCTGTAGCCAACCGCAAAAGGTAGGAAGGCTGAATCTATCATGAGCTGCGGCGAATTTGGGTTATTTACTGGCATGCCAGAGGAGAACCCCAACCAATGGCATGGTTCGGGGAGTCAAAGGTGATGGTGATCACCACGCAGCTCGTCCTTAACGAGCGCTGTTCAGCCCGTCGCTGCTTTCTCAGAGAAGGGTAAATAAATACGCGCCATCAAGACGCACGCCCGGCTCCGGCATAGATGAGAACAGAGTCGCGCGCCGTCCGGGTTGCTACTGGGCTGCATCTTCACCCTGGTTATGAGCCGTTGCGGTAGTATTGATCCGCGAGTTGTTCATTGTGGCGGCGCTCTCGATGCGAAAGCTTCAGAGCGAGTTCGCGATTTATAGCATTGGCGCCCGTGGGCCCATGGAGATTAGATTAGATCAGCGATAACCCTCGGTGTCTTCGCGTCGCCCACTCCCCTTCCCCCCCGCAGTTTGCACCTTTCGCCCGTGATCTTTACCCTAAAGACATGGTTCGCCCTCTCTCAGTTCACCTTTTCGCTTCACTCTTGTCCCGCCCTGACATGTCCTAGTCGCACACCGTAGACATACCTCAGGAACTGAAGGACTCCGTTCGCAAGTTCAGGTTCACCCGGCACAAGGGGAACGCGGCGCTCGTGGTGAAGATCAACAAGCAAAAACTGATCATGGAGGAGGCGGACAGGTTCGACAACATCTCGCTCGAAGACCTGGCCGAAGGTAAGTGACTCTGACAGTGCGGCACGCGATCGATCGAGAGCGCGCGCCCGAGCTGCCTCGCGTTTAGAGAAGCTCGTGCCGACCGCTTTTTTTTTTTTTTTTTTGGTTTTTTTTTTTTGGGGGGTGTTTTCCCCCCCCGCTCCGCAGAGCTTCCGGAGGCTTCGCCCCGATACGTCGTGCTTTCCTACAACCTCGTGCACGAGGACGGCCGAGCGTCGTCCCCGCTCGTCCTCATCAACTGGGCTCCGGCATGCGAGACCAGCCTGCTGACCCTGCACGCGAGCGCGTTGCAGGACTTTCAGAACGCCGTACGCACCGACCGATCACGCGGTCAGTCAGTAGCTTGCTCACCCCCCGGCCCGAATCGTTTCGCCAGGTTGACGTCGCCAAGGCCTTGGAAGTGCGCGACGGCGCCGAGGGCCTGACGAAGAGGGCCCTCGAGGCGAGGCTGTTATCCTGAACGGCCGCGCGGGGGACGATATATGTCCCTCCCCCAGGCGTGAAGCGAAGGCATTGTATATAGCCAGAAGTGCGCGGGTTCTGTCCGTCGCAGTGGAGCATACGTGAAATGCGTTAAGATCCGTCATGTCGAAACTCTCAGATATGCGCGATGGTGATCAACACTACGTCTTCGTTCTCTAAAGCCGGTAGCTGCCTGCAATTCCCGCGAGCACCCAACTGTGTCCAATGACGTAGATAATACTGCAAACCCACAGGCGGAAGAAGATGGGCTCCCCCAAAAATTCCACTCTGTACGCCTGGCTGAGCCACAATACTTGTGTCCCCATCCAGCACACGAAATATTTGACAAATGATGACAACGACAATGATAGATGAGGGACAATGAGTGGCAGAAACAGCATGTACCAGAGAAAATACTGGATTCGAGACGTCATCAATCAGTCCGTAACGGCTCACGTAAACCTTGTGCACATACCTGTGAAGTGCAAACCTTGTTAAAGATAACGAATGTTGCCGTCTGGACGAACCACCCCATGATCATATCTTGTCTTGTACGAATAAAGAAAAGGCCCGAAATCAAGGAGAGACATAGCTGGGTGAGAAAACTTGTCAAGGGGGACCGAATGAACTCTCTCCACACTGACGGCTGTGCAGCTGCGGACGTTGAAATATTTGGATGGGTGAGATAAATTTGATAGAAGTACGGAGAGAAGTTATGTCGATGATCCAACCGATGAAGATGGTAAAGATATGTCTCATGAACGAAAGGGTATCCCCAACTAGTCGAGGGGGGAAAAAAAATCGCCGTTAGTGGCCCAGGTGGCGGACAATCGAGGCTACCTGAAGATCTACTCACACGAGATACATGAGGACGCCAAGGACGAAGAAGGTCCCCGCGCTGATTGCTGCAAATCTTACCGTCTTGGCGTTGATAAGGTCATCGATGTATCGGACCATTTTGGGTAACGCCCCTCGAGCCTCGGTCTTCTTACGGTCGTGACGGCGTTCCATGCCAATGACGACGACACACGACACGCCATAGATGACCGGATATATCTTCCAATGCGTGCAAAGTCCGAGAAAGACAGCGGTCCAATCCCACCGCCCTCGCAGCGCGCAAAAGAGCGTGAGAAGCACCAAGAACGACAGCACGGACTCCGAAGACCCCCTGGTGGAGACGCCGATCACGATGGGGTTCAGGAGGTGCAGGGCCACCAGGAGTGTGGCACGACGACGCGTGTCGTTGTCGTCGTCCTCCCCGTCGCTGTCGTGCTCTGATATGGGTGCTGGGCTCAGATCTTCGCCGTCATCGTCCGAATCCGGGCGAGTGTGTGGGGGTCCCACATCATCGCGCTTTTTGGATGGGGAAGGGGGCGCGTGACTCGCATCAGGCGCGCGAGGGCGAGGCCGAGGGCGACGATGGGAATGAGAATGAGAATGTGGAAGGACGGTAGAGACAAGCAGCTCGTGCATCAGCATTCCCGCCAGGATGTCACATCCCGCGAAAAGGTATTTCCCGAAAGATTTGTGAAGCCACTTGTTGGGTGCAAGAAGAATTGCCAACAAAGGCGTGTAGCGGTAGGTCTCTCGACGATATGGGCTGATCGATCGTCGTCGTCACGTAGCGTCAGGCGTCAGGGGGTTGGTTAAGGACGTAACCGATGCGAGCACTCACTCCCCGATATTGAACCATCTCCCGAGCGGACCCTGGGCATGGTTGAGTGGCCCGGGCGTCAGGGTGAAGGAAGTTGCATCGGTGAAAACCAAGTAGTCGACATCGGTATACTTTACAAGCGAATGGGCGTCATGCCATTCACTATAAAGGATTAGAACTACGCGAATGAAGGTAGCGAAGACAAGAACTGCTCTAATTGAGGTGATGATGGAAACGACGAGCTTTGACTTGATAACATGGCCCATGAGCAAGGTCGTCGCCGCAATCAGCAGGACGTGTCACACAGCACGGCGGTACCGCGTCGCGCGATGCGCAGAACGCACCTGTGGCAGTGAAAGGCGCCGATGTGATGACGTGGCAAAACGTAATATTCACAATCACAATCACTAACAAAAGATGCGAAGAATGGGGTCGCTATTAAATTCAGAGCACAAAGTTCTAGGGAGGTCGAGTACTACTCCAGAAACAGCGACGAGGGATAAGGCAACCTTAGATCTGTAGCGTGGGTCAGTGGGCGTGGGCGTGAAGCGCAACGTCATCTTAACATACGTATTGAGAGATCCAGCGGAACCCTAATGACGAGGTTCATTCAAGTCAATGATCAGTACACCGAAAAGAGGGGGAAAAGACCGACCATCGCCATAGCCTTGTCGCATGACAACTGAGCACATGAAAATCTCGATAGGGCGTATATCGCTCAAAGGCACGTTGCCCTACAAAACACAAGTCGACAATGCGCACACGTCCGAAGAAACACGCACGTACCTTGCCGGTGGTCTGGTATAAGCCCAGATGGTGCCTGAGCTCTTCCTCACTCACAGCACCCGGTGCATCGATCTTGTTACCCAGTACGAGGAAGGGTACCTTGGCGAGCTGCTCGATCGAAAGGAGGGCATCCAACTCAACCTTTGATTCGGCGAAGCGCTCAAAGTCGGCGCTATCGACGAGGAAGACGATACCGTCCACTTCGGGGAAATAGTCACGCCAGAGACGGCGTGCTGCAAGAGATGGGCTGAGGTGACGATTGCCATCGGAATGAGCACACGCACCTTGCTGATGGCCACCCAAGTCATATGTAGTGAACTTTACGTTGCCGATTGCCAACTCCTCCGAGGCTAGAAACGGAGAAAGTAAGGAAGCCAGGCCAAAGAAACGTGGACGTAAATAAACTGACTGGGGTGAAGAGTGGGCTGGAGGGTGGCCAATCTGTCGTTCTTGAGCATGTGCAGAAGTGTCTGGGTGACCCGGTCCATTGAAAGCAAAAGAGAGATGATGTTGTCATTATAGGCGTACCGTCTTTCCGGCATTGTCCAAGCCCAGGAAGAGGATCTTGGCGTTCTTATGCAACAGCCCTTGCGAGGGGGTTTTGAGTGTGACAGCGAAGGCGCGGAAAGAAGGCTGCTCACCCAATTGAGCCAGGATGTCCCAGAACCAGTTGACGATAAACATTGTGAGAGAAACGAAGGGGAAATGGATGGACAAGGAAAGGTCTGACGCGCTCGGCGTTGCGGTATGTCTGAGTTGGGCTCGTGTGGGACTTTTAGCTTTCACCGGCGTGACTGATTGCGTCACATGCATCGCATCATTCGTATTTTTACAGTAAAAAAAAATTAAGTGTAGGACAGGTCTGACACACACCCTGCACATTAGTAGAGACAGTGTGTGTTCTTATGCCTAACCAAACTTTCCTCTGCGCCGAACTGAATCACCACGTTCTTCGTGGGTAACAAGAGCAGAACGGGTACTGTATACGCGCTTAAGAAGAAAAGAGAGGAGAGCGCTCCACCCGATATTTCAATGTCCATTATTTGCAACTGTTGTTCGCTCCCACGACTGATGAACAGAGCCGAACACTTTCGGCGCCCTCTCCGACTTGAATTTATGTACAGTTCTGCTCTGAACAATCATGATCGTTGATGTCTCCCTGGAATCACTTCTGACGATCGCTCTGGTAGCAGCAGCAACCGCTGTTGATGCGAAGCCACATTCTGTTCCGGTCGTGCTTAGACCAACGCATCATTACAGTCATGCCGGTCATGGCCCAAGCACTCAAGCCTCATTTCACCCCATCACGTCGTTGCCGGACACTCCCGTGCCTTCATGGACCTTGAGGGCGGTCCCGACCACGATTTACCGCCCCAGATCTCTGCAGGGCGTACATAACGCGCCATGGGATCCCACCGAATCTCTGGGACCTGACATCGAGGACAGACACACGCTCTCCCAGCTCGCTCGCATAAGCGGCAATGCCTACGCTCTACCAGGTCAAAAGAATTGGTATGACGTCGATTCCGCCTGGAATTTAGTAAGTCGTCATTGCCTCGGCTTGCGCACCCATGACTTAATCGCGCCGGTCATCCAAGAGCTTTCCTTTCGGCTGGGAAGATTGTAAAATAGGCTTTCGTGGACATGTCTTCTTGTCTTCCGACAACAATACGGCCATCCTCTCAATAAAGGGCACAACGCTTCAGGGGCCGACGTCCAAGAAGGACAAGTATAACGACAACCTTCTCTTCTCGTGTTGTTGCGCCCGCGTGGACTTCTCGTGGGTCTTCTCAACCGTCTGCGATTGCTTCTCCGGACACTGGACCTGCGACAACAAGTGCTTGACCAAGGCACTCATCGAGGACAGCTTGTTCTATTCCGTTGGAATGGTGTGTATCGAGATTCCGTCCGTCCGAGCCATCCTCTCGTATCTACTCACCCGTCTCCAAAGAACCTGGTCAAGAACCTCACCCTCATGTATCCGAATGCCAATGTGTGGCTGGTCGGCCACTCCCTGGGCGGGGCGCTCGCATCCTTGTTGGGTACGACATTCGGCTTCCCGGCTGTCGCCTTTGGATCTCCAGGCGAGCGCCTCGCTGCGCACCGCTTACGTCTCCCCATGCCGCCACTGTCAAACGTTTCCGGCCTGCCCCTCTCTCCGGTCACTCATGTCTATCATAATGCGGACCCAATACCCCAAGGCGCGTGTACCGGCTTTGGTTCTCCCTGTACTTCGGCGGGCTATGCTTTAGAGACGCGATGCCATTTGGGCAAAAGCATCGTTTACGACACAGTGGGTAAGCTAGGCTGGCATGTCTCGGTGAAGAACCATCCGATCAAGGAACTTATCCTAAATGTCCTGGAAAGAGAACACGAGTGGGAAGAAGGCCGAGACGTTCCGCTGGCAGTCGAAGAAAGTGATTGCATAGTGAGAACACCATCTAGTAATGGCCTTAAATCTCCGCGGACTGACTGCGCGTAATATTCAGGATTGTTATAAATGGGAGTTTGGCGATTTCGAGGACAGGACGCTTTCGTCCATGGCGTGATGGTGTGATCTACATATCGTAAAGCATAGACTGTACAACATCAGTAACGAGACTGCTTCTACCTGGACCACAAGGATCGTGTTCAGCTCCCCCAATCCATCGTCCCTGTACATATACTCTCTTTATATTCCGATCATCTCCAGTGAAAAGGAATCGTTCTAACCACGTATCCAGCTGTTCTTTATCGGCTGGTTCTGCGTGAAGCTCTTTGACAAGATCAACACCCCAGAGACCCGGGTTAGCCGCATCACCACGAACGCTGACCAGCAGAGCGTCAAAGGCCTTTCCTGGAGCAAACGACCCTATGCGATTCTCCAAACCGCAGACTTGTGCGCCGCCCAGCGTTGCAAGATGCAACAGCGTCGCGAGAGGAAGGTGGTGACCTGCGTATCGAGTTGGGCCTGACGATGCAATGGGGGCTTGCATTGCCAGAACTTTCGACGCAATGGAGGCTTGCTGTATTGCGGTGAGAATGGAAGGAGAGAAACCGCCCGAGACATCTGAGCCAAGGCCAACCTGCGGTGGACACCACGGATTACTCAGAAATCCACGGCTGGACAGAATAAAACCAATGACCTTTATTCCATGATCAAGAAGCTTCCCGACTGGACATACTCCGCTGCGCAGGTTGAAATTGCTTGCTGGACAATGGCTCACGCCGGCACCCCTCTCCTTTACCAAGACGACCTCGTCTTGCTCCAGATGGATTGCATGCGCGAGGATTGTGCGTTGGCCGAGTAGTCCATGCTTGTCGTACACGTCGGCGTAGGAAGAAGCTGTGGGGAAGAGGTCGAGCGTCTTTCGTACTTCCCCCAGATTCTCAGACATATGTGTCTGGATGCGGAGCGAAGGGTCAGCGCGGGCTATGTCACCTAGCTGGTACATGAGGTCACTCGTGCACGAAATCGCGAATCGGGGTGTTAGCACGGGCTCAACGAGCCGCGGCTGAGGAAGGGAGCGAATACGAGAGATAAGGCAAAGCGTTGCATCGATGGACTCGGAAACTGACGGTTCCACGTAGTGTTCGGGCGAATTGCGATCCATATTACATTTCTAACGATCCATGTGAGTTTCTCTGCGCAGCCCCGCGGTTGTGAGAGCGCCGGGCAGATTACGCACCCCAACAAAGGCACGTTGGCCTTGGTTACGACGATAAGCTGATGCGCTCAGAGAAGGAAGTTGGAACACAACCTACCGTAACCGTTGACTATTTCCGCAAGTATCGTTGTAGCTTCGAGGTGTAACGTTCCATAATAGCAACAGGTCGTTGTCTATAGCACGAGAGTTGTGAGCTTTAACATTCCGGAAAGGGAAAATGGACGTCGGAGCACCCCAGAGTCGATGATTCGTTTGACTATCAAGCTATATGCTCGCCGAGCAAAATCCACGTCGCCGAATCGAGCTTCCATGGGGAACGTTACTTCATGTAACCAATCAAGCAATTCGTACTGCTGGCCGCTAGCGGTATGCGAGTGCGTGAGCGTCACGGCAGAACGAACCCAAACACCGGCTCTCACCTGCCGATATTCGGAACTTGAGGTGCGTGCTACCAGGAGCGATGCGGTGATCGGTGAGCAGGGCGCGCGCCCGCGCACATTTCAAGGAGAAGCGTGCGCACTGTGTGGGTATCCACGAAGCCCGGAAGGAGGAATTCTCCATGTTTAAGAGTGAGAAGGGGTACGTCGAGGGATCTGTGTTGAGCAAGGATGTCCTGGAGAGCGCGTTTCGGGACGTCTTCTTCGATCCAATCAATCTCTCCAGATGGACCGACGGCAACCAGACAGCGTGGCAAGGTCTGGAAGGAGGAAAGGGACTTTGGATTGACGATAGGCCCGTAGAAGATTGTACCCGTTTCAGACTGTGACATTTAGGTTTTCACGGTGATGGTGCGGGAGCATCCACGAAGGGGTAGGTAAAGCTCGTCGTTTTATTTTATCTTTCTTATTTGTTCTTAATTGTCACCATGATATGAAACACTGCGGCGAGACTACTTGAGTACTTGGGTTGTCATAACAGACGACTTGATGCCTCGCCCGCGCACCACGAACGAGGACTACGTAGTCCATAGCCTGACCAGACTGTAATATGACAGCGCCCCCGCTTCCATCACCTGATTCGGCGCTCCATGCGACAAGCAAGACGTGAAATTACGCACAAGGGACTGGGAAATCTACGAGTAGCTATGACATTCTTACGTTCGGCAGACGCGTTTCGTTCTGTGATACGACCGCGGATAGCAAGAAGGCATACACAACAGGAGAGAGATTCTCAATCACTCTGACGTTGTGCTGCACCGAGGTCGGGAACCGAGCGAAAAGGAAAATGAACATCATGACGGTCCATGTGCCTACCCTACCGCCCGCGGAAAATCAGTCATGTAGGGACGTGCTGCCGTCGCTAGACAGACCCGAACGTTCGGAACCTGATATAATCTTGGAAGTACGTGGGAGGTACGTGTTTCAATCGAGCCGTGCGGAATGTAGGTAGACATTGACATGGATGTAAATGTAAGACACGACACACACTGGTTCCATGCGCGCAGCTTTGCTTGCGCCTGCTCTGGTCGATGCGCGCGGGGTGAGGGGGACAAGTGAGCGATCATGGGAGTCGAGAGGTCCTGTCGTGTACTTGTACCTGGTGTCAATCAAATTAAAGGGACTATAAATTCACTATCCCTACGTGACAGCGCCCCCCACTGACGGCTCTCTCTCTCTCTCGAGCCCCTCTCCTCCTCCTTCATCATGCCTTCTCTTCGCCGCGCCTTCTCCACCCCCTCCGTGAGGGCATCGCCATACCCAACCCTCCCCGGCTCGCGTTCCCACCGCCACCACCACCATCCGCACGGCGGCTATCACCGTCGATCCTCAGGGTCTGACGTGTCCGCCCGCAAGGTCCTCGCGGACATTGATTGGTGGCGCGTCGCCGATGGACAGCGCGAGCCTGGCGGCGAGGGCGAGGAAGACGAGGACGAGGAGGGGGGGGAGGAGAGGGACGTCGGTGGCGGCGAGGAGAACTCGGCGTCCGCGTCCGATCCCGCGGATTCCGGGGCAGCAGCAGCAAGAGCAGCACCCACTCCCGCCCGAAACGCGATCCCGATCCCAGGTCTCCTCGCCGCAGATCGCGGCGAGAGCGCCGACACCGACGCCAGCGCCAGCGCCAGCGGCATCGAGTCCGGGCCCGAGCGTCCCTCGACCCCGGTCACGTCAGAGGGTCAGGGTCAGCTGCAACACCGCCTCCTCACCCTCGGGTACTCACCTCAGGTAAATGCTCTCAATCGCAATTTTGCCCCCCACTTCTTCACGGGCGCCTGCTCACCCAACTTTTTCCCTTCGACCCCACCTATTTTCTCAAACGCTCTGTCCTCCGAAACAGTCTTACTTGTTCGGGCAACTGGCGTCTTTGGCGGCGGGGCCCCGCACCCCCACGCGGCGCACCGCGTCCGAGTCCTCCGCGTCTTCCCTCGAGTCGACCCCGGAGGTCCTGCGCACTCCCATCGAACGCCTGTCCTTCGCTGGCATGGGTTTCGCGGACCCGGGACCAGAGATGCCATTCCTCCGCATGCCCCTCACGTCCCTCGACGCGGTCCCGCTGGCCGTCGCCTCGAAACACGTCTTTCCCGGACAAGGTGGCCTGAACGACTTTATGTATCACGACGATCTCTTCGCCTGAGCACCGTCCCGATCTCCTGAGATACCTCCGCTATATCGTACTCAAATGTCTTGCGGTATCCCCTTCTCTATATTTGCGCATCCTCTCTAACCCCTCCCAACAAAAAAAAGAAACACCAAAATCACACGAAGACGCTCACCTCGGTTCTCGTACCCGATTAACGAAGTCTACGACGAGTATCGTCTTCTTACAATGGGCGGCAAAAGGTCCCCGTTCTCTCGTCATCCTCCTCTTCCATTCATTAGGCACGCCATCTACCTCTTTTTTTGCTTGCATTTACCCGAGTGTTTTGATTGGTTTGCTAATGACTGTCATGCCTGCATTTTACGACTTGTACTTGTCTTCTGACGGACGACCGTTGCGTCCGATACCCTGCTTTCCTTCCATGCATCATTGTCTCATCTTACTCTTGCTTGCATCCCGTTGACTCGTCTCGCTGACAACTGCGGCTTCTCCCTTGTTTTTTACATGCTTTTCACTGTCGACGTCTACGCAGCACCTTTTTGTACGCCTTAGACGCCCATTCACTCCTTCATCATACCTTGTCTTGCCCATCCCATCTTCCTAATCTCGCTCTCGAGCGCGCGTCGATATCTTGTTGCGACGTGCATCCCTGGTATCATCATACTATTGTGCAGAGCATACAAAGCATCCTAGTCGTACTCGCTTTCCCAAAGTGATGTCTCTGTACCGAACTTGGCTCTAAAACACGTTGTAATTTTGTTCGAGCGACCTTATTCTTGGATTGCCCCGTGCGTGAAAAACGCGACAATAAAATACCACAGTTGCCTCATGTTACCAATTACCGGCGAACAAGAGGCCCCATGGAGATAGTCGTGGGTGCCTGCCCGTCCGGCGAAAGGCCCAGGTGAATCCCTTTGACGAACAATGCGATGCACATGTCAACGCAGAGTGTAAAGAATTGCGTTTGTTTTTTGTCAACGAAACACGCCCGCAATGACCGTTGGTCCTGATACCTTGCTCCAGGGTGACGGTGCTAGTGGCCCATAGCGTAAAGGTAAGGGGGTCAAGTCGTCCCTTAAGAGGGGCCGGGAATGCGGAGGAAAGGACGGCGGCGGATGTGACTGCGGTCCATTGCTGTAATGCGTTGGAGGAAATGGTAGTGGTGGTGGTGGTGGTGGTTGCTGTACGGGCTGACCATGTCGCGCTTTCCACGCATTTTTTATCGTGGCAGATCGGGCAAGCAGCTAATGGAATTTTGCTGATCAGGTTCACCCGCACTGACGTGATTCAGGAGAGTAGAACCCACCCCTTCCTTTTCGACGCCGCCGGCGATGCTTTGAATAACATTCTCTACCACGGAACGATGATTGCCTTGGGGCTTGTCATCGCGGAAGCGCATCAAACGCCAATGTTCGGTGACAGGATCCCAGCATACTTCGACGATGCGGTCATCGACTTGTTCCTCGCTTGCCTTCATACTAGGAGATAATGCGATTACTCATCCGTTTCGGGAAGAGTTGCCTGCGACTCGCGACATACCTTTCCCACTCATCGTCACTCACGTGCATTGTATCCCAGTGTTCATACTTTGCGTTCGCACCCTCACCCCCACACCAAACGTGGAGTGCAAAGACGGGCTTTGCATGTAAGTCCGGCTGGGTCGGAGATCCAGACAGTGGTGGGAAGCGTAAAACGAGCCTGAAGTCGATCGAATTCTCGGACGGGGGTTTCCACTTGAGTCTATTTGAAGCGAGAAGAAGCATGAGGAGGGTTCCATCAAAAAAAAAGACAACAGACAGGTTCCTATCTGTCCCGGGTACATAAGGTGTCGAAACAGAAGTGTAGATCAGTCCGTCGTTGCGGTGCTGTAGGTTGTTTATGTCGAGAAAGACTTTGTCGATCGAATACGAAAAGCCGACCTCCTTCACCTGAATGCTAGAAAAATATTAGAAAGGGGTGAAAAGTAGAGACTAGGAATCAAACACACTCAAATGGCTGGCTCCCTATCATGTGGGGGTGGTCACGAAGCATTCTCGTGTATGGCTTGAAGAATACTTCCTTCAACCTCTGGAGAGATAGCATACGTCAAAAGACCCAAAGGCCAAAGGACGCGGCCTACCCAATATCTTTTGTCGAGCGTCTTGGACATAACGTTCTGGTTGTCCGCGACGAGGCAATCAAAACAAAGTAAGCGTAAAGTTTCCTGCCGGAGGAATGAGTCATCCATTCCAAGACCCGTAAGGAATCCTGAAAATACGACATACGCGCTTTGTCCGAGGGTCGACATCAACTACCAGCTCTGCGTCGATAATAGTGCTACGCAGAGGCCGCTCTGGGCGTTCATGATGGGGAAAGAAGAGACCGGAAATCTCCCTGTATACATTGTGCCGGTCGACCTAGAGTATAATGAGAGGCAAAGAAAAGATTGGGAGAATGTCATGGACACACGATGAAAACCATCTGCTCGATCGTTTCTAGGTTGGTGAGGACAACAAGCAGCACTCGGACTCCATCCGACTTTTCGCAAACCCAGTAGCTGTGAACTGTTAGTCAGCTCACGAAAGAGTCTCCACGACAAGGGGCACTCACTCCTCACGTTCGAGCCTATCGAGGTCTGTGGTACTGAAGCTGACTGGTTGTGATCCTGGAAAACTGCAGAGGAGAATGAGCCAGGCCGGCCACGGCACGTCCTTTTGCAGGGTGGAGGAGAGAGTATTCACCGGTCATGATTGAGGCCGCACAAGGTCCCAACGTGCTTTCGGAGCCAGCGATCCTGATCCGAGTTCTTTGGGATGGGATTTCCGGGGAGGTCAGGGATGCGGGACATGCAGAGACATCAGTTGCCGTAGAGGAACCTGCCGTGCTGTCCTCTCCCAATCAATCACGCTTACCTCACATTGCACAGCCTGGCCAGGCTCTCACGCGCACTCGCTCGCCATCAACATGAACGCATATATGTACAGCTATTACTTTGCCGGTTTCGTGGAAATGGTGTCAAGACATTGTAGATACCGGCGCACAGAAACAGACAATGCCGATCACATCTGCAACTCGTCAAAGCTCATCTAGCGATCCTCCGCCCATTCCTGAAAAATCATTGATGATTTAACACTATACAAGTATCAAACCAAGTAGAGCGACTCACGTTCTCCTTCTTGATTTGAGCCTATAATGGAGGAAATGTCGATCAGTTGTTGTTAATCAAGTAGAAAACAGTGTTCGTTACCTCCTCCTCAGGAGTGAAGTCGTTGACAATGTTGAACAGTTTCCTGATCTCTTCGGGTGTCTTGCCTTTGATCATGTTGGCGACAGTCTTGCAACCCACGTCGCTGTCGAGAATATCAGAAAATAAAGATAGGAATAATCACAAGCACTGACAGGAGAGGCTTGATATCAAGATAGTTCGCAGCCAGGATGATCTCGAAAAGCATCTCTTGGTCGACTGCGATAAACTTCTGATCCCACTCGCTAATATCTGTGGTACGCTTGCGAGTTTCATCTTGCGACTCGGCATCTGTAGTTGGAAGTCGCTCTCCTCGGTGGTGTTCACAGTACTCAAGGACCTATGTGAGCAAGTCATTAGATGAAACGAACCCCCACACGCAGACCGCTTTCCTTCTTTAAAACGCTCGATGAGACATTGGGCAGCGGTATCGGCTGGTCACTCTCTCCAACGTCTGGAAAGTCGCGTGCGTGAAAGGGTTTTGGTCAGGGTGAGGAGGGCGCGATTTACCCTCAAGCATGTTTTTGATAAGCACGGAACGTTCTGCAACGTCCTTTTCGACGACAAATTGCTCATTATCAGAGGTGACGAGAAGAACCATCGTGAGCTTGGATTGAGGTAATGGTGGTGGTGCAAAGGGGGAGACTACGGGATCACCCTTATTAAGGAGTAAAGCGCAGTGGAGCCACAAGGCGATGCAAAGGGCAGCCACACATGTCTTTCTCATCCTTTTCCTTTCTGTGTCCTTCCCATGCCACTTATTCGCCGTTCTCTGTACTCGGTAAGCTCACCTGTGTCTTTCGCTCGTCTGACCCACACTTTCCCGTTAAAGGCGCAATCCGTACCGCCACTAAACGTGCTGGTGGCTCCGTGCGCAACCATGGTGGCTCGCCAGGGAAGCGTCTTGGCGTGAAAATGTTCTCCGGTTCGTAGTTCCGTCATCTCCCTCCACAAGATCACTGAACTATCTGACAGACCAATACGTGATACCTGGTAATATTATCGTGCGCCAGCGCGGGACGCAGTTTCACCCCGGTCAGCATGTACGTCTCGCATTACGCCTCATTTGACGTTGTGAGTACAAACGAGTTTCTCTGCTGAATGTAGGTGAAAATGGGTCGTGACCATACTTTGTATGCCACCGTACCCGGGTACGTCCGATTCTACAAGGAAAAGTGGATGCGTGGAGAACGCAAATTCGTTGGCATTGTTCTCAATCGAGGGGAAAAATTACCTCGCGATGAAACAGCGCTCGGTCGCAGTCGTCACTTCGGCCTAGTGAATCTCAATGCTTCCATGACGGACACACCACCATCCATATCTCACGCATGAATATTGTAATCACGAGTTAATGTTCTCGTTTCCAACGTGATGGTTCAGAGCGCCAAAGCTGCGGATGGTATTCAGTAATCAGTAATAGCTCTTAGCCCCCACTCGACGCCCCTATCTACACCTGGGAGGTTTCTCACAGGTCCCTAGTTAGCCACTATTTCCAATGTCTTCTGCCGTGAAGTTGACCATAGCGCAAGAGCTGCGACCTGACGGTCTGTCCAGAGTCGATCTATCATGACGGACCATAACGTCCTCATTTAATATCATTAGAACTGCCCTCAGACGAGCACGTCATCGCAGCCGCTCGCGAGGTGCTCGAGGCTACCAAAGGTTGGAAGAAGGGCAACGCCTACGAGAAAAAGACGGTGCAAACCTATTCTAGACAGAAGGGTCCCGGCGACGGCGCCCCTTGGCATTGCAGGGTCAGCGAGCACCCGCCCGCGGAGGCCACCTTCGACGAATTTTGGAGCAAATTGGGGCACAGCCATGCCGAACACGAGAAAGAGTACGTCCACTTACTCCCTGGCGAAGGTGGCCCCGACGGCGAGCGAGGGACAGGTACATCGAGGTCGTGAAGAAAGCCACTCTGGTCAAGAAGGTTTCGGCGACGCAAGAAATTTGGACGATGTACTATGAATTCCCATCTTTCGGCGTTTCCTCTCGCGTCTTCACCATCTTGGTCGTCACCCACTACGATGAATCGAGCAGCCCCCGGGAAGGGTGCGTCCCCACGTCGCTAAACACACACACTCACACACCCCCATTCTCGAACAGTCTCTCCGTCTCCATTCCTGTAGATCTGTCCAGCGATCCTGAGCTGGCGAAGCTCGAAGAGAAAGGTGTCAAAGGTCGATATGTCAGCGTCGGAAGTATCAAGGAGCTTCCCAACGGGAACACCGAATGGCGCATGGCCACTTCTAGCAGCCCAGGCGGCCGTATACCCACCTTTATCGTTGAGAGCACGATGCCACGCACCATCTCTGCGGTGAGTACCTCAAGCTAATCCACAGGGCACATTGGTCTCAATTTGTCCTATGCGTATGATGACAGGATGTCCCGCAATTCCTGCGATGGCTCCAGACAATAAAACCAGCGAACGGCCCCCTGCCGACCCTATGACGGCCGTATCCAGCGATTGAGACATCCAACTGACACCCACCGCACAGTCAAAGTTATAATGGGAGACCGAACTTACATAGCTAGAACGATACTTCTAGATCTTTACACAACATACAAGAATTTCTTTGAATCCCATTCTACGCTAACTCAAGGTAGCGCTCCACTGTTTGTGAATTAGCAGCCTGATGGATGGCATCATTTCCTCGGACTCACCTTCCCAACTCGTAACTGCCTCGTTCCAGACCTTGATTTCATGCTCTCTTGTGCCACCGTAATGATTCACAAATTCATCTCCCAAGATCTCACGTGCGATGCTCTCAGGTCGAATCATCCTCTCTGTCGCTGTCTCCAACGATTGCGGTAACATGGTAACCTTTTAACCACAACGCTTAATGAAATACTCCCAACATCGAGGATGGTGGGCACACCTTTCCGAGCTTCTTGTCCTCAAGGCTAAGATGAGAGATCGGTGGGATTGACAACTTCAACTTCTTCTCTATGCCTCTGATACCGAGCCCGAAAATCGTGCTCAACGCAAAAAATGGGTTCGCGTCTGCGCCAGTGACGCGGATTTCGAAGCGTGTCGCTGCCGGCGGAACAGAAGGGGGAGAGATGACCCTCACCGAGGCAGCGCGAGAGTCGTAGCCATACGTCACGGCATTGGGAGCCCAGAAAGCTTCTCCACCAACCAGCCGTTTGTAACCATTGATTGTTGGCACAAGCTGACAAGGCCCGAAGTCAGGGGGAAAACACCCCAGAAGGACGTCACTTACTGTGGGCATAACTAGCGATCCTTCAGCATCACATCATCCGTGGAAATTAGAAGGCCTACCATCAGTCAAACCATCCAACAGTCCGGCAAGGAAATACTCCGCTGTCTGACTGATATATTTGAGCTCATCATAAGTGGCCCCTTCACGTCCTCCATTGAGTTCTTCGGGATTGACGGCAAAAATGTTGTTATTGTTACTGTCTCGGAGAGATGCGTGAATGTGACTTCAAAGGAAAATATTCTGTCAGTCAACAGCAGGTGACTCTCACGCAATCATGCACATACCCACTACATCCAGGCAACTGATAAATGGTCAAAATAAGAAACGAGAATATCCGCAGGGAGAGACCTGTCTTACGTTACCCCAGGGTTTTGCCATGAAGCTTGGCGTGACACCGTATTTCATCCCCAAGCTCTTGACGAGATACTTGAATAGCAGAGCATTGTCAGCTACCCGTATGGCCGTCGTATAGGCGAGAGCAGTCTCGAAGACTCCTGGGCCGGTCTCCGTGTCTATGCGAGATATCACACTACATGCAAGAAGCGAGCCGGATAATACACGTACGGTGACCCTCGAGTGGAACGTCGAATTGTTCCGCTTCATCGAATATCTCGAGGAAATAGCGAGTATTAAGCTGAGTTCGTAGTAGCGAATAGCCATGCACTAGCAAAAGACTCCGGTCAAAACTTGCATTACTGTCTAGTCACCGTGCTGTGGTACACACTTCCAGGCGTTAGAGGCTGCAGAGCGCTGAATTTTTTCTCAGCGAGGCTATGCGGAGTCTCTATGGAGTAGATCAGCCGCTACCCTACATAGGAGTCATCGAGGTTACCTTTGAATTGAAAATACTACACGAAGTGTCAGTCCGTGTATTGTCCGGCCTTCAATTGCACGTACTTCAAACTCTACTCCCGCAATGCACTGCCACCCACCGATTTGCTCTACCTTCTCCGTGATTTTCTTCAGCACGCCTCGTGGGCAGACACTGATGGGTTTCTTCGTTTCCGGGTCCAAGAACGAGACCAAAAAGAAGGGAGCATTGTCTTCCCAGGAAATCCTACGGAATGTTGATAGATCTATGGTCGCGATGAGGTCATGGTAGCCGTTCGCAGAATTCGATATAAGGAGCTCCTTTGAATAGACGGCATCATGCAAGTCCCAACCGCTGGTGCTCCTGTGAATGCACCGCTATTGAGGGTGAAATGACGACATACAAGAGAATGCTGCAGAATCCGAAGCCATCAGAGGAAACCGCGCCAAGGAACTTCTCCTTCGACTGAGTGAAGTGAGGCATTGGCGATGCGAGCCCAATGTAGAGAGCGTGGACAGACACACCATGTATTTTCCGCGCAAGACCCCATCCACTGCGCGCTATTGTCAGATATGGGGTCAAAAGATGCGCTCAGGACCCACCATCGAAACCTGTAGGGCTGTGTCAGTGGAGCCTTTGGCAAGAGCAAACGCATAAATACACGACCTGCAACTTTGACCTTAATGTCGTTGGCCAGTAACTGTCTCAGGTCCTCCACTGACTTCGGAGCATATTTAGTTGCGGCGTCGGCAACCATGGCGGCTGATAGAAAAGCTGAGGATGTCAGAGTGGGGCATGTGTGATCTGATATTAGTATTCGTATCGTATAGTTGGGTTTTTCGGTCGGATTACGGCATGGGTTATCACTTGATCGCTCATGAGGCTCACATAGCACACCGTCCTACACTTGCTTTACAGATACCCGCACAGGTGTCAACATTGACGTATACGCAGAATGGAATGTTGATCCTAGGATCGGGTGAGTTCCTCGCGCTAATCAGGTGAGATGCTTTGCCTAATCGATGAAGCCGATGGGAGCATTCGACTCTATCGCCCACCAGATACCAAAGTCGTCAGAGCGATTCGAGGACTCGACTCCGAAGTCTCGTCAGTCGCTGCCGTTACGCCGACTACGGGTACTTTCGGTCACATATGGGTAGCTTGCGGGTGTCTTGTCAGTTCAGTTGTTGAAGCGCCTCCCGGCGCTTGTCAACGTGGAGATACACAATGCTCAGTGAACGACCACAGCTAAAATTGTTCAATCTGGATGCCCCCCACCTCGTCCAGACTAACGAACACGCGTTGGCTGTCATTACAAGTAGGCGAAAATGAAGGGGCACTCGGATGTGACAAACGAGGTATGTACTCTTGACATTTTCTCTGCACTCTCTGAGAGCTTACCCTCAGATATCTGTTAGTGAGAATGAGAAGACCCTAGCATTCTCCATGGATAGTGGGGCTGTGGGTGTGGTAGATCTGGTGACAAACAACATTCGAAGGATGGAGACGCAACATAATAGCGTGAGCATCAATAGATGTTCCAGGATTGTCGTACTAAGGACGAGGTGTTCAAGATCTGTGCGGTTGTCAGGTTCATCCCTGATCGCCCCAGCGAGCTCGTCAGCGGCGGTTATGACTCGACATTACTCCACTTTGACTTTGGGCAACGCACGATACTTTCGAGGCGAGAGTTCAGTAAGTGATTACCCGGTTAGGTCTCCCGCATGCACAGGATCGCAACTCTCTCCAGCGTCACTGCCGCAGTCATCCGACGTATCACTTTCTCCGCCCTTCGTGCTCTGTCTTTCCTGTCTCATCTACCGGGGCGATTGCGGCGGGCACCGCAGACGGCCGTCTATGGATTGGTCTTGGGGGATGATAAGAGATTGTCGGTGAAGAGGACCCGCAAGTGGGGAGGCCTACGTGAAGATATGAGCCTCTCCAAGAAGATCGCTGATGGCCCAATTGTCGCAGTGTGCGTCGCCCTCTCCTTGTTCATCGCGTGTTTCAAAATGCACTCATGTCGTACGTCATCAGAGCTTTCTTAGATCCGTCGGTGATCGTCACGAGCACGCTACTTGGTGTCATCTCTCGACACACTCTATCCACCGAAGGCAGCACAGAAGACTGGAGACTCGAGTCAACGAGGGTGGCACAGACACCGTCCATCGCCAAGGTCAATGCGCTGGCTGTTCACGATAGGAGCGTTGTCGTGGGAGGATTCCAGGCGGACGGGACAGGCACGGCTGAGGTATATCGGCATGAGATAGTATAACGAAGGAGGATGACTCGGATTGTATCTTACAAGACCAGCCGAGGCCGTCGCCCTCATCCCTTCGAATCACTGTTTCGCATCGAACTAGAGGAAAATAGCAGAGCAGTGTATGCGCCCAGCCACACTATTTACCCACTTTCCACACTGCAGAGTGGACCGTGCGAGTAGCAAGGTGTCGCTCTGCGAAGTCAGTGGGAGAGTCCAAGGCTGTTGAGTGCGGAAGAGTCGCCACATGGCCAGGCGGCCAGTCCAGATTGCTGACTTCAGATAAGACTGGTCTGTTCCCTAGAGGTCCGATTGCGAAGATATGATAGGGTTTTACGTGGACCCTTACAACTTAAGCTTGCGCCTCTGAGACTTGACCTGGGGTGGGGGAGAGAAGTTCGAATAGGCTGGCACGGCAGTTCGCGTGGCAACATTTAGCATTAATGGGATAGATATAAACACAGCGTGATAAATGTACTCGCAAATCACAACTATGGACGCTCTGACCTTTTCTTGTCTTCCTCCAGTTGCGCTTCCAACTTCGCTATCCTCCGCAAGTACGCAGCACGCTCCTCCTTCATCTGAGCCAGATATTCTTCGTCAGAAAGCCTCTTGAGACCGATGCCGTGAGTCATCCGGTCAAGCAGGGATGGTTTAGACACAGGGGATTCAGTAAGGACAGAGGCCGTTGGTGTCGCTGGCTGGGAGGGGACGAGGTATCTTCGATAGATGTATTTGATGCGTTGTACACCGAGCTCGTTGTAGAACACCTGTCCGAGGGTACAGAGGACGGATCCAAACACCATCCCGGTGAATGTTCCACGCGTTCCACCTAAAAAGGGGACACCATTTGAGTCTGATCTGATGAAGACGAGTGAAACAATAAGGGACGAACACCTCCAAGTGTTCAAGACACTCCCCGTCACTCCTCCGCTTAAAGCAGCGTCGAGCACGCCGTGTAACCGCATTGCTGCCCAAGTCACGGTACCGTCTGCAGACGCCCCTGGCAAACCCGGGGCTTTTGTAGACTCTCGTGCCCGTGCCCGTGCAGCCTCGATGGCATCAGCTGATCCAGGAAGGGCGTTACGACGTATCCCCGAACACCTATGAAGCGTAAAGATGAGAGGGTATAAGGAAGGCAAGTACGCGGCTCAGCGCACTAAAGAAAGTGGCCCCCGCAATCCCGCAATTGAGGGCCGCTGATGCGGCGTATATACCGGCGACGGCCTGTCCTCTTCGTTTAGCTAAAGCATAAGTGCCGGCAATCAGGGCACCAGTGACGGCTATGGAGAAGTCTGGGATGAGCAGGGGTGGGGGTATCCTGCGAGACAAGGAAGACGAACGTGCATGATGCTATTGTCCCCGCAGCGACGGTATACGGTGTTGATTCGTCCATCGTGGTGGGACACAAGTAAGACGCGACCATTGTCGTACAGAGCGACACATCGGCTTCTCCCGTACACACATTATGAATCTGGCATGGCAGGACTCTGTTGACGTATTACTATCGTGGGTTGGGGCATAGGCGAAGGGAATATAAAATTAGAGAGCTTCTCGAACGAACGCGAGAATGCCCGAGCACGAGGCAATAGAATCTAATATGCGACTGCTCTCTTGTCTCTGCAACGACAACAAGGCTTCCAGATCGGTTCGTAGCTCAGGGCTAGAGACAAGAAGTTCTCCGTGCATGCGCAGGAACACATTTAGATACGTCTGAACAGCTTCAAAATCACGACGAGACTTCAGACGCTGCGAAAGGGCATGGAGGAAAACGGCCAATTCCTCAACGCGCGCTAAGGATCGAATTTCCAGATCGGTTGCAGCGGGGGAGAGTGATTTCGCGAAAAGGAAGAACGCTTCGTCTGGGACAAATAAGAATCTAAGATCGACACGCGAAGACGGCACACATACAATCGCTATGTTCCGATTCTTGTGATAATGTCTGAAAGAAGACGCTCTCTGCATTTGCGACACTTTGTCGGGATGTCTTCGTGGACGCCTTCTGTTTTTCTTTTTCTTGAACAACAAACCGTGTTTCAACACCTGCAACTGTGGGCAGGAAGAACGGCGCCTTCTCCGGAGCCTTTGGGGGCTCTTTTGGTTTGTTTCTTTGCTAAATATCGACGTCAGAGGATGTGTGGGAAACCACGGGTATAAAGCCAACCTCGATCACGTCAAGATTCAACAGTGTCTGCCACTTGGAACGCGGTAAAAGCGTAAGAGTTACCACATCCCCCTCCAGATCAGGCACGGAGCCCAAAACATCTTGAGACTGATCACGGACGACGAGAGCGGACAAGTGCTCTAGCACTGGAGGGTAGATATAGATCACGGGCGACGGATATGAACCTTTGAACAAACCTTCGTCTTCGGAAGAGCCATGCATCGATGGAAGGTCGACGCGCTCGACATCCGCTTCGACAATGCTGCGGAACGAGAAGTTTGCGTACTGAGCTCGATTCGCCCTGCGAGAGTCTTATCAGATTGAGTTAGTGACGTTGTGAGGCGGACGTGCCAGAGATACACGCCGACGCTATCAACGTGAGCAGTCGCTAGGAAATCGCCCGTGGGCGAAAACGATAAGCTGGTGGCAACGGATGCCGTTCGAAAAGCGTCGATTAAACGCCCCGAAGGAATGTCAAATGTTCTGATAATTGAGTCGAGTGATGTCGTTATAAGCCACCGCGAGTCAGAAGAGAGTGTCTATTTTTTGTCGTAACGATGAGACCACGATCATAGGTTAAGCATGGACAAACCCACAAGATCCAGGACACGTCCGCCGAATCCGCTGAACTCTCGAACTATTCTGCGAGTCTCAATATCCAAGAAACGCACAACAAGATCGTCGCATGTGATTGCAAGTAGGCCGCTCTCTCGTTGGAGGATCATGGAGACGATAGCGGCGGGTATGACGACAGTATGCTCCAGTTTCGACGTGTGTAAGTCAAAAAACTGATTTGGGACGAATTTCTTCAATTGGGCCCTTTGACCACCAACGCATGAGCACGTACGTTGACAGTCCCATCAAGGGTGGTAGCAATCACCACCCTGTTCAACGAATCCGTGGCAAGTCCTGTAACGCCGCGCTCTTCACTCCTTTGTTTTCCGGGAGGAGGCCGATAGTTCGTATGAACCCCTTTTGGACAAGGCCCAATGTCAAAAGTCTTACGGCGGGCACCAGATTGCATGTTCCACATGTGAATGGCGCCTGTGGAAGAACTCGCGAACCCAAAATTGCCACACGCAGAAACGCAAACAGCCTATCGCTGGTTTTAACAGAGATGGCGACAGAAAATGATGCTGACAAGGACATGCCTTGATAACCCCGAGAGTCCTTGTCTTGCTCTTCTCGGTGATGCCAAGTGCGTGCTGGCCTAATCTTTTGTTCACCATGCTCCATGTTCTTGCATAAGCTTCATCAGAATGTGCCGTCAGAATGTCATCCCAATCCTTGGATCGTGTCGTTGAGTAGGACAACGCCGTAATTGGGGGGTGCTTGAGCGAGGTCAATGGTACAGACAATGCTGTCGCTTTCTTGGTAAGAGGGCCTAGGATGGTATGAATCAAAGGAAGTTTCTACTAGAAATATAGGCCCAACCTTGGGACAGTTCGAATGATCGTGAGTCGCGCACGACAGACGTATATCGGAGACTACGATCCCTCGATGCTGTAAGCAGCTGTTTACCATCTTCACCATAATAGCGAATGAGATGTGGAGGCGCTTTATGGCCCGATCGAAACTTCAGAAGGTGGGGTGGCGAGGTCGGCGATTCAAAATGCCATTGCTTGCTGCGTGTCAGTAAAATACATGACAACGTTCATCTCTCATGCAAACCTTAATACTATTATCACCTCCAGAACTAAGGAGCAGTGGCTGGCCGGGAATCCACTGGAGTGTAGATATGCTGTCATCATGGGCACCTCTTATCGTATGTAGCAGACGTCCGCCGGAGCCGAGATCCCAGAGGGATATATGTCCCATATCAGAGGCAGAGGCGAGTGTTGGATTTCCGTCTACATGGCATAAGGCATGAAATTGCAGACGTTGGACTTTTCTTACCGCCTCGGAAGGAGAGGGACCGCACCGGGCCTTCCCGCACAAACATGCGCATTATTTTCTCGTCAGCGCGGATGTCATAGATTGATATCTCTCCTGATTGAAAACCGACACCTATAACGTCTATGGCAGGAGATTGAGCCAACGCTGTGACGGAAGAAGGCAAGTGACTCGAGGATGAGTCCGAAAGACGAATGAAAGGTATTTTGTATATGCAGGTCCTAAGGGAAAGCATTCCATTGAGTTGTTTCTTTCGAATTGTACGCTACCGCACATACCGGGTACGAATATTCCACAACTGCAAAGATCCGTCGCTGCCCCCGATGAGAACTTTGTTCAGGTAGGTGGCGGGATGTAGCAGGTGTACAGCGGTGAAACCAGGCTCAAATTGAATCTGACTATGTAACGCTTCACAGGCATTAATCAACTCAAAGGTCATTCGAGCATTTGACACACTTACCTTCTTCTGAGGTGTCCCAAATCAGAAGGTTTCGCCCATCCTCCGTCAGAGTGAGTAAGTAAGAGCCAAACACGAGAGGTGAGGTTATCGGGGTTCCCAAAGGATTTGTCAAACGGCCAACCTCCCAATGCGATGAGATGGTGGGTATCGGATGCACAAAGCTACACCCACCTCCTTCCCTCGAGCGTATTTGAGAACATGGAGGCCAGAAGAGGCCCATATGAAATCGCTGTCAAAAGCTAGGCCTGTAATCGAATCCTGAGCTTCTGATCCTACAAAGGATGGTTAGTTTTGAGAACTGCTTCACTGATGCAGGCACATGACAATGTTCACTCACCGACAAAAAGAAGCGTCATCCGTTCGCCTTCCCATAAAGCCCATGATTTCCCCAGACATGTCAAAATGTGCAGACGTGGCCCTTCAGCTAAGCCTTTAACTGCTCGTAGCTGGAGCGCAAATGGCACATGATTCGTTATGAGTCCGAGCGCGCGAAATGGCGCGAACAATCTCCGCGAATCTTCGGATGTATAAGTCCCAGCACTTGAAGGTAAAGGACGCGCTCTTTTAAGGGGAGGGTGGGTGATCTCATCGTCCATCTCGACTGTCATTGTGGCCATCGAGAGATTTTCCGTTCCTGAGGTTACATAATAATAGCTTTCTTTCCAACGCGTCGCGACAACGCTTCAGACATGGAACGATTACATTCAAGACTACTGGTGATCTCCTTACTTGTTGCTATTCTTGTTCTCTGTGAGTACTTTGCTTAGGAGCTTCTACGATCGCTCACTTAAACACGGCTACAGTTGCCCTCTACCTCGTCCGTCGTAGGTCGCGGTCACGGGGAAACTGCGTCGTTTTCGTAGGGACATCCGATGCTGGGAAAACTGCTGTCCTATCGACTGTATGTGTGGTATTCATCTATTCTGGTACCTCGGGTTCTGATACTTGTTGTAGCTGGTATACGGCCAGACGCTTCCAAGTCACACATCATTACAAACAAATTCGGGTGTTTTCACACTGGATAAGAAGGCCATCACTTTGGTGGATGTGCCTGGTCACCCCCGTATCCGGGAGCAGTTCCGCGAATATCTGCCCGATGCGAAAGCAATTGTTTTCGTCGTGGACGCCAGTAACATATCTCGCAATGGTCCCGTTGTGGCCGAGTACGTTCGACAGTGTGTTGTACCGTGCCCACTGATGATTCGTTGGTCTCCAGGCACTTGCATAGAGTCTTGCATGCTGTTGCCACAATCCCGCCCTCAAAACCATCACCTGCCATCCTCCTCCTAGCTCACAAATGTGACCAACTCAAGACAGGAAGTATTTCAGCGATATCGTCCTTAGAGCAGCTCGCAATTAATCGAGTGCGGTCTGTCTTGGAACGAGAGTTGGAAAAGCGGCGCCGGTCGCATACAGGAAGCATAGCGGTCGACAAACTCGGGGCCGAAGGCGAGGACAACTCGGAGATGGGAGGCCTAGACTGTACTGGTCCTCCTGGAGAGGAGATTCAAATTCACGGAATGGGAGGGCGGGGAGATTGATTTCAATGGAAGTTGGGTAACTGTTGGAGAGAGGGTCGGTGAGAAGGGGGAAGGGATCCAAAGTCTCTTAGGATGGCTGCGAGCCCATATGCAGTAATTGGCACGTGGTAATAACGGGATGCCAGTTGCGCTGTGCTACCCAGCCCAGCCCGCTGACTGCTTTCCTCAATGACGACTGTAATGACCCTGTAACGACCCATGTACTCTCCAACTTACCACTCCGAGGTATCCACCTCCACCATCGCTCTCTCGTCCACGTCCATGGTCCCCCGACCCGACGGACCCTCTTCCCGGAAGCCAATCAGTACGTACATCGCAAGCCTACAACTAACGCAACACATCCGTATCCAAGGCACGACATATCCGATCCCTCTATCGACGCGGTGGATCTTGCCGACTACACGCGCACGCTTGACCCCACATATGATGGTTATCGTCACGGTTATCCATTGCCTCCTCCACCGAGATCTGTTTCGATCACCAGTCATGCTTCGTTGAATCCACCATCTCTTGTCTCCTCTCGTGGCACCCCAACCTCGCAATCCCACAGCCCATCATCGCGACACACCAATCATAGGGCATTCTTTCCCTCGGTACCTCTGTCGTCACTCACACAGCCGTCCGTGTACCCTCCTCTTGACAGTGCAGTATGTTCACCCCACATCTTGCACCATACCCTCGACATCGCTTCCTCGCGCGGAGGTGTTCCAAGCTCGGAGATTGACATCTCACAGTTTCCCCCCTGGTCGCGGGGGTGGTACACGAAAGACAATAAATCTCCAAAGACAGAGGCACAATCCGAAGCCTCTCGTGCACCTTTTTTCGATCCCTCGTATCAGGCATCGGCTTTCGCCGGTAACAATTCCCTTTATCCTGCGACGAATAGCGCGTCCTCTCGGGAATTTGTTCCTTGGTCTAGCAATGATACTCCCCATTATGATTTCCCACTAGATCCTGAATTGAAGGAAGAACGCATCCGCATGTTGGAACACGAGTTCCGCTCGGGCTTAGACGCCCCAGCTAAGGAGGAGCCTGTGGGCAGTGTGGACCAGAACGGCCGTCTTATTACAGAAGGCCCGAAGAAGAGAGCGGCGGTCAGAGCCATCGAGACTGTCTTAGCTCTTGGAATCGCCACTTCTGTACTTTACGCCGCTTTGGTGCGCTGCTATTTTTCATCCTGGCCAGCGCTGACGTCAAAATCACAGTGGATTAAGACCCCTTATCCTCCGCCACCCCAATCTAAACCCCATACATTCGCGCTGTACGCTTTGTCTGTACTGACATCTCTGTTCTTCATCTACCGTTTCCTTTTTCGCCCTTGCTGCTGTGGAGGCCCGTCAAAAGAAGCGCAACCTCACGCGTTTCGGCCCAGGTGGCCTCGCAGTTTTGCCAGTTCAGGGACTATCTGGTGACACGAAGAAAAAAAGGAAGGGAAAGAAAGAACAGGAGAGTGTCCAGGTGAACTTGATTGTGGATCCAACGATATTCAGGTCCACTTTGGGCCAGGGAGATGATGAAGGGCGCAAACCTCGACGAGGACCACTTCGTCCTCAATCAGCCAGACCGGAACGAACCGACGGCCAAAGCGACGGAGCGTTTTTGAGGGTTTAGCTATTGAGGAACAGTGGAGGGCGGCTCGGAAGGAACTCAAGTGGAAGCTCTTTCTGGACGCCAGTTGCTTCTTCCTGTGGTCCGTGGAGTTTATCTGGATCTTGATCCGAGAGAGATGTCCACCAGGGGGTTTCAATGGATGGTACGTCCGTGGACCTGCTTGCTTAGCACGTCCCTCTGATACCCCGTCAGGTGCAACGCCTACAACGTCGCAACGACAGGAACATGCTTGTTGGCGCTTGTTTTCGGACTGAACGTGTTCTTTGATGTAAAAGACCTGCACCAGAGTCGGGTTTCGCCTAGAACTCGGACGTGAGTATGACTGTAATGCCCTATCATGACTGTAACGACGGACCGTAAATATTAATCGTCCCAGATTAATATTATATATATTGTCTTTTCTCCGAAATGGAATAGGGGTGAAATGACTGTTTTCTGGCAACGGCCCGAGGCAGAGAACTGCCGTGGTCGGGTCACCGGAGCTGCGGGTTACGAGCTGCGGGTTACGAAGCGAGAAAGAAAGAAACTCCTATGACACTCCAGTGACTATATCAAACCTACAAAAATGTCCGACGCTTTCTCCCCTCCTGCATCGGAAGATGTCAACATGCCTCTCCCAAATGCCGCCGTTTCCCATATCCTCCTCCTTGCTACCATCAACGACCTGAGCACCCCCTGCTTTCTAGCACCGGCCATAGCAAGCGCTGCTCGATGCACCCGCGATCGCCTTGTCATCGTTCTCTTTTCCCGCCTCTTCAACACTGGCCGAAGATCGCGCTCTCCTCTTTCCGGTCGCCACGAGGAGAAAGGAAGGCGGAGGCAGAGCGTCGAATCCTCCCACAGCTCTAGCTCCGCCGGGGTGTCGCACACCGAACGCTGGGACGACGTCCAGAGGCTGTTGACTTACGTCTACGTGCAGGCCACGGCGGTCGCCCAAGTGCTGGACAGGGTCCTGCTTCAAGTGGACGTCCTTCTGCGGGGATTTGACCAAGACCTCGGTGAGGACTTTGGCAAGGACTTTGAGGTGGTCATCCGAATCGAAGGCGGTGAGCACCCGGTCGCTTTTGGGATGTCCGGCAGTCGACTCACTCGAGCGTCAGACTGCATACCCGTCCCTCTTCCCGAGTCCATTACCTCCTTACGCACAGCATGGTCCAAGCCCGGAGACCGTGTCATGGATAGCGGAGTCGACCCCGCTTCTCCGAATGCGTCAGGGTCAGACCCCCCATCCTATCCCGTGGTGGCATTGGGGGGAACCTTTGACCACCTACACGCGGGTCACAAAATACTGCTCAGCATGGCCGCATGGATTGCCGACGAGAAGGTCATCGTCGGAGTGACGGGTACGTGTCAAGTTGCTATCATCGCGAAGTGACCTGTTCGTCACAAGGCCAACGCGCAGACGACGCCCTTTTGACCAAAAAGGAGAATAAGAACGTGTTGGAGAGCCTGCCCGAGCGGATGCGAGGCGTCCGCCGATTTATGGAACTTTTCAAGCCCAGCCTTTTCTACGACATAGTACCGTTAAACGATATTTATGGGCCAACTGCGACAGATCCAAACATTCAAGCGCTCGTGGTGAGCAAGGAAACAGCATCGGGTGGAAGTGCTGGTAAGTGTTTTTACTATAGTCGTTGTCTCACTCGGTGGTGCGCTTATGTGCAAATTGGTGCTCAAGTGAACAAATGCCGGGAAGAGAAGGTGTTTTCACCATTAAAAATCTTTGAGATAGACGTCATCTCACATAGTTCGAGTCGACTGGACGTGGAAGACGTCGAGGCGCTGAAGCGGGCCAAAATGAGTAGTACGTTTATTCGCCAATGGATTGTTTCACGGCAAAGAGGAGTGTCAGGAACATGACATCGCACGTCTACGTCTGATGTACGTTATTTCATGGGAGAATTTCAGGATCTTTGAAGGCTTGTTAAAAGCAAAATCAGCTCGAAAATCCAGACAACATATGGAAAGACCGACCGTCGAAAACATCAACGAGATCGTCAAGAGGCGCCCACGGCGGCGACGCCGGGGCTTTCGTTATGCCACCAGCCACCAGATGCATGTCGTCCCGGGCCAGAAACCTGCGATCCTGAAATCGGCATAATTACGGCGCCTACGCCGTTGTTCACCCGTTGGCAGTGACGGTCGTATCCATCAACACCCTACGAAGGACGTCAGCCGGTCGGCCCTCGCTTTGTGTGTGCCTATCAGGGACAGCGTATACCGATTTACGATGATTCGATCGTGGAGGGTACTATGCACGACATGTGGGATATTTACAGTCACCTTGCACGACGGACAGGAATGGATAAGTCCAGTCCACTAAAACTCAACTCAGTGGTCAATAAAGGTGAAATATATTGACCACTGAATTGACTCAGCTCAGATTACAAATTATTTTAAAACAATTGATTGATTTGTTGCCCTCTCCTCATGCATCGCATTATTGTAAATATGTCAACCCAAACAATTAGAACTTAGTCAAATGCTTAAGAGAGGGCAGCTCAGTGCCCAAGTTATGTAACCTAAGATGCAACATGAGTCGCCCCAAATCACCAGGGGGATCATATACACTTAATTTGCCCAATCAATTTAGCCTTAGCAGACTCGGATAAACTTAACACAATGGCGTATGTTAATACATGGATTTATATTGAATAAATCGAGACATAAAGTGCATCCACAAATATGACACCAAATTTTAAATAGGAACGGTCTACTCATTACATGGCGATAATTGGCCGATGGGGATCAATTGCACCTGATGGGGATCAATCGCCTCGATGACAGAGACTGACCACACAGATTAAACTCAACGCGAAGATCTGGGCTTTACATTTTGTTACAATTTTACTCGAGCCAAATAATATAGTTAGCATTCTTATAATTGAATCTTGTTTGTATTTTCCCACTAAGAACCAAGTCTGTGTTGAAGGCAGCGGGCGGCGGCTTGCTGAGTTCGCGAAAACACACACAAAAGAAGGGACAAAACAGGTCTCTTGTTCCAAGGTGTAACTAGAGTTTCTACATACGAGACGCGATCTATGAGAGAGGGGGATATTGGGGGATTGGGGAGACAGAAAGACGCGAGTTGGGAGTGTGATACATGGATGTGGAACAAGACGAGCCAGAGTGATGAGCTGCGATGAAAGAGGGTCGAGAGCTGGCTGGGCAGCGGAGGTGGAACCGGTACACGATGAAAGAGAGTCGAGAGCAATGACGCAGGGCTGGAATGGGATGCCGCCTTACAGTGGGACACTGTGTGACGACGTACTAAAGAATTACCTTGGACATGGAAAGCTTTGCAAGACAGCCGACGAGCTATACCTGGAAAGTGAAGATCGATCCTTTTGGTGGATATCGTCCTCTACGCTTTTTGTTGAATGATAGACCCATTTCCTTTTCTACAGGACTATCATCATCTTTAGCCTTGCGCTTGCGGCAGCCCCTGCTGAATGTTGGATCATGACCAACAATGTTCTTTGATAGGCTGCCGTCATCGTTGGACCAATTTTTGGATTCCAGGTTCCGTGTTATGAGATTCAAGACCCATTCAGAAGAACAAAGCTTCTCGTGAGCGTCCTTGACCTCCGTCCGGACATTCCTCTCCGCTTGAGGTTCGGGCATAATTGATTTTGGGTTAATATCATCATAGAAGGTTTTAAGAAGGGTGCGCAACTCTTCAATGATCTGGCAGCATGGTTCCGGGACAAAACCAAACGAATCCGGGTGAAGCATTAGTTTGTGTAGGAAAGATAGCTTTCCGTCACCGCCCCGGATAACACCATCTTCATCCACGTCTCTGTATCCATCAAATACGTGTTGCATATCTTGTGATTGGCCCTCGATCGCAGAATGTCGGCATTTCATGACAATATAAATAAGAACCCAGTAAAAGGATTCAATATCATCTGAAATTTGATGAGATCGAGCGTGAGGGTGTAATAAAAGTCCTGTTGATATGAACTGCCATGTACCCTGAACACGAAGTCAATTCGCCGCGCATAGGGGATAAACAGATCATACCGTGCGGGAGTGTTGTCTCTGCTGGGTCACATCCACCCTCTTGGACATGTCCCAGTCGATCAATAAACCTGATCGATCTGGGGCGATCAGAATGTTTCCTGCGCTCACATCCCGATGTAAAATTTTTGCTTTGTCGTATGCGTCCGTATGAGCTGTTCAAAATTGTCAAACAACAAACTTAAACGTAACGCCAATCCTCACCGATCATAGCATCCCGAATGACCTGGCATAGCTCCCGAGTCAATCCGAACGTACTCAGCAGCTGTCCGAGCGTGTTCAAGACAAGTCGGTAGTGGACATATCGTTTGACGTGCGGTGTACCGGGACACCAAATACGTTTGCGTTCGCCATCTTTCACATAGTCTTGCATCCTTGTGCATTGTACGTTGAGTGAATGCTCCGGTGTCGACAGCACGTCGCCAGCTGGACCCAACTCCGGAATGAAACGCACTTTTGCTTCTAGTAAATCGCGATAAATATCCCCTTCTTTCTCGATACCTGGGAAATCGGTACGCCAGTAATCTTTGAGGTAAACCAGTTTATTCCGTTCGACGTCATGGCACACAAATCCAAACGTCGACCGACCAAAAAGGGTTTTTGTCTCCCATATTGGTTTCCATATGATATAGGGCTTCGGCTGTCCGTCCGTGGCATGATCGTCATTGACGAGAATCTGGCGAAGGTCTTCAACTTCAATTTTCTCGACGTCCATGTATACTGCCAGCATGGACTGTGCATCACCAACCCCCTTATCGTTCTTCGAGACCGAGGTGACAGTGGTGTTGTATCCACGCTGGGCAAAAGTGAGAGAGTTGAGCCTCCAGATGAATTCGGAAAGGGTGTTGGGATCTTTGGTCCAATCGAATATCTCAGTATAGATTGCACCACTGCGATCCCATCGCAGTAGTCGCCCTTCTGCCTTTCCAAAGAGGATGATCGAGTAAGAGAAGACCCGAAACTGTGAACGATGGATAGAAGTGGCATAATGTGTGGGTTGACCACACACACAATACACGCGCTCAGTCCACCTAACGTGACACTCGACCCCAGCCTCTCGCCTCATATGTGTAAGGTTGCAAAAAATGTCCTCTTTTCCCTTTTTGTTTTTGATCCACACATCGACCGCTCTCCAGTCCAGTGAGGTCAGCCGCTCGTTTTCCTGATGACCTTCCCTTTTCTGATAGATAACGATGTCTGGTCTCCCTAGGATTGCCTTATCTTGCTTGGCAGTGGTGTTGACGAATGTGAGATTATCAGCGAGGCCGGACGTTTTGATTGCCTGTATCTGTCATGTACGTGAGCGTGGATCCCCCCTTGAATGTGGGGACTGACAAAGTGATCCTCATTGTGTGAGATGGAGCGCTTGTCGAAGCTGATGATGCGCTCCGTCTTTCGAGCTTGGCTTGCTTCTGGCACGAATTCCGAGAGGAATTCGGCTATTGGCATAGGCCCGACAAATTTGTCACATACGTCCCAGGTCATGTCCTTATATCTCTCTGAAGCTAGCTTTTGAGGTGTGGATGTGTGTGTGTGACTTCCTGATAGGTCATATTTTAGAGGTGAAAAGGTTATAGTTAGACTACTTTGCTCAGTTTGAGGCGGCGTGCTGGGATGGATGACGGCCATGTTGTGAGATGAGACAAAGAAAAGGCGAGAATCACCTACTGCAATCAGTACGTGGTCCCACAGTCAATGATTCTCTCTTAACTCTAATCTTAAAACAGGTTGTGTGCGGCAGCAATTACATGTACCATATGAACGATCACTTCGACGTACATACTCGAGCGAAACCAGGGTGGTTCAGGGTGCGCGAGCTTGCTCGCTTAAGTATCTGCCTACTACATGGCCACGGCCAGTGAAACCTGGAGAACCGCGGGCCGTAAGTGCCTTATTGGCAATAATTGGCTGATGGGGATCAATCTCCCCGATGACGGAGATACGCACATATGCGCTTTCATGCAAATTCTCACACACAGAATAAAACCGAGGAAAGTATTGACATTGACATGAACGACCTGCCAAGTCGTCATCACATATGCGTGCACACATTCATCTAAGAGAGACCACGCAATTCGGTAATGACAGTATGAAGCGTGGGCTTTGCTGCCCTACGTAGTGCATCAAGGACATCCGTCCCCAACTTACCGCCCGCATCTTCCCAATAGACCCTTTCTACCATCGGAAAGGATCGTACATAGGCACACATGATGTCCTGTTATATGGGTAAGACATGGAAGACGAAAATGTGGTAAGGTCATACCATATCTCTATGTGATAAGCAAGCCTGGTTCAGGAACCAACTCAGAGTGCAGATCTGTCTTAGCTCACGAGTTGGGTAACCATCACTATCATAGTGGCTCAGGTTTGTATGCGGTGAGGCAGATGGCAAAGTCAGCAAAATTCGAAGCCCAAGATGGTCGAGGTTCTGGAAATGACTCACGATTTGCAAGAGACGAAGAAAGGTAGGATCATGCGGTTGGAATTGGCTCATTTCCACTTCTAGGTTGTAAAGGCTTGTTGAGTTACCCAGTCGCTCTCCAATGTCACAGCAAATCCCCAATGGAGCACAAAGGGTCAGAAGATTGGGTAGGAAAGGCTGACAGCTAGGTCGAATGCGGTCCAATGGCACGTTGCATTGGATACGGATGCTCTTAAGGCCCTTGTGCTTGGTTAGAAAACGAATGAGTGCTGGCCCTGGGATATCCCCTTCGAGAACGAGTTTCTCGAGAGATGTCATGTTGAGCTCGCCAAGTAAAGCGGTCCAGTGGGAGGGTTTCAAAGATACTA